>JAMKCH010013393.1:0-60736 GCA_023653785.1 Ophioderma brevispina | reverse complement strand
GTTCATGAATGAGACATGAAATGATGAAATGGGGTGTGATTTCAATAATGCCCTCGTTATGATTTCTTTGAACAATGGCTAATTAATTATTTTGAAGATATTTTACTTATATTTTGTTACACAAGACCATTTTATTCAACTGATATGTTTGTCGAGAAGAAATGATACAATCTTGAAATGGCAGTGTCTGTGATGTCTTGACTTAATGTGTTATGGTATACGTCGGCGTCAGTCTCTCCGCATTGCATGGCTGCTAAAATCGGCCAAACTGAATTTTAGGTCCTCCGCAAAATTGTCATAGTTTCTGAACCCAAAAGTCCGAAAAGACACCAACTAAAAATCTTCTGATAGCTGTTTATCTCTGTAAACAACCAAAGCAAACATTGAAGCAAACATTAACGTTTAACCTTTGAAGAAAAAATCTTTCCTGAATGTAGGGTTTTATTGACTCACATGTATAACCAAGGTCAGTTTCCAACAGGCTATAAAGAGTAATGGCGGCCATCTTGAAAATGCCAACACTGTGTCATGCAAACTAATTTGAACTGCTCAATAAAACGTTGTTTTAATTTACTGATGTAGAAAAAAAAGACGTTATACATATGCATTTCGTGCAATTGTGCAACATATGTAAAAAGCTGTTAATGGCAGCCATTTGGAACATGGCCCGTCATTACTGCCATGGGATAAACCTGCAATGCCTATTTGATCGAAAATCTTTTTAAAATCATCAAATGCCATGCTTGCTGAATGCCTAAAAGCAATGTATTATCAATCAATCTCAAATCTAGAGATAAATACCACAGTAATGGCAGCCATTTTGAAAAATGGCGCCATTTTAATCGATGACAAATCTGCGATGCCCCTCTAGCTTAAAAGTCTTCTTCTGACATGCCCTAGATATGTGCCAAATTCATTGCTGTTATCACACTAAGTGCACAATTCCCCCAAAATCTTGCACATATATTACTCTACTAAAGGCCCGCTGCCAATAAATCATTCTTAACTGAGCGTGCAATTACAGAAAACAATGACTCGATACTGATGACCACAGCCATCGTCAAGAAATAAAACTATAAAGAAGCCTTTTTAGCACGCCAAAAACTGAACCAAATGATCGGCATTTGTAAAAACACATGTGGGCTGTTGACCCAAACCAAAAGGGAGAACCTGTGACTTGCTTGAAACGAAAAATAATCTCAGGCCCGTAACCAAAATCCCATGAAAAACTAAGATATTTGGTGTGATCAGTGAAAAATTTCTATGTGATGATAGCCCGATTTTAGATCAAACGAAAACAAGAAAATCCCGTTTGAAAATAAGAATTGCTACATGCCATCCTCGAAAGAAATTTCTCTTTCCATTAAATACAGTGTGAGTCATTAAAAACCCTACATTCAGAATAAAAATAATTTAAAATTAGTTCAGAATTATTTTTGCTCAAATGTTTGGTTTGGTAAAAGAGGGCTAAAACAGGCTTTCGAAAACGTTTATTTTTTTTTTTTTTTTTTTTTTTAAATCATTAAATCTTTTTGCTGAGAGACTTAAAAATCCTGTTTGGACGATTTGAGCAAACAAGAGTCATCGTTTACATAGAGTAGCATGGTCTTTCAGCAGTGATGTGATTTGAGTGTAAACCATTTGACAACCAAATTATTGTTAACAATAGAAGGGGGAGATTATAGGATTATAAAAATATATCCCGGAGATTACAAAAGAAATTGGTGAGTAAAAAAAAAAGAATGCCCGGTTCCCAATCAGAAATACAAGACAGCTGGTGTAAGGCAACCGTTTACTTTGGTTCAGCAAGATTGAATGGTTTTTTAACCTACAAGGAAACTTGGGAGCCAAAGTGAAACCACAGAAAGTTTTGTATTCCGCTTGAAAAACAATGCAATTTTTAAAGTTTTAACTCCATTTATTTACAGAAAACTCAGCTTTATTCTTCTCGCGATTCTATGGACGTGAGGTATACTGATTTGTCGCAAAATAAATTTAATCTTAGAGATGTAAACAAAAAATCTCTGCCGCAGTTTCATTCTGTTCATTGAACTGAGGAAATTGATATGAGTGATAGTGATTTCAATTAAACTGACTCTTCTGATTGAACAATGGTAATTTAATTTGTTGAAGATATTTTACTATAATTAGTTAACAATATTTGTTTTCCAAAACTGCTATGGTTTTTGTCGAGAAGAAAATCGCTACAAGCTAGAATTGCATGTCTGTGGAATTTCTTGCTCTAATGTGTTATGGTATATACGTCGGGGTGTCAATCTCTCCGCATTGTGTGGGCTAAAATGAGCCTACAGAATTTGTAGGTCTCTCCGGAAATCGACATAGTTTTGACCCCCCAAAGTCCGAATGACGCCAAAATAAAAAAATCTTTCATAGCCTTTTCCCTCTGGTAACAACCCCCAAAGCAAACATTTAAGCAAAACATAACGTTTAAACCTTTTGAAGAGAATGAAGGAAAAATATTTCTGAATGTAGGGTTTTTATTGACTCACCACGGTATTTGTTCATATTCTCAAATCTAAATTCATGCAGCCTTTTTTTTTTGTGCCCTTTCCGAGCTTTGGATAGAAACTGATAAGGGATTAACAATAGATGGAATTGATGTACATTCAGAAACCAAACCGTTAAGACACTATCAGTGATTTGAAAAAATAGTTGAAATTTGCAGTAATAGCTTCAAAATGAGGATAAGTCTGTAGAATTCTCATAAAGTACCTTTTCCAGCTGTAGAATGACAGAAAAGGAAGAAAAACGGCGTGTTCAAGATACGATTCTCCATTCAATTACCTTGTAGTAAGTGTCTCCGTACGGACCGTAATGCCTAAAATCTCCGATTCTGTCCTTATTTGGGTGGCTTCTGGTCTTACTCATTTGCAGGTCGGTTGGATACCTGTACTTGTTACATGGAAAAATCTGATTTTTTTTACTGATTTTTTCGATTTGCTATTTATCAAATCCACTGATATTGTCTTTAAGCAAGAGATCGTTAATGGCCTCCGCCCACAAATTCACTGTGAGTCAAAGATGACAAATATTCTAAATCTAGCTGGAAGGAGTAATTAATCAAGGCAACATATAGCCCCTCTTGCATAACATTCAACCACAAAGGAGTCTGGCTCCCATAACTGGACCAAAACTCATAGGCAGCTTTCAATCTTCCCTAAAACTTAAGGATCTGCGTTACCTTGCTCATATTCAGAATATTCTCATATGCAGTGTGGCCGGACGCGTAACCTTATCAAGCAATGTCACTACTGGCAGTATTACTATGTAGCCATGGTAGATTTTAGCCTACTTGCGAAATTAAACCTGTCACGATTACTCGCAAGTTCAAACATCTGACAGACAGGTAGAAGACCTAAAACGAAAATGTTTTTACGAAAAGAAAATCCCATAAGATTATTTTACAATAAACAAGAAACCTGAAATCTAATTATATTACATGTAAATTTAGCATAATTAACTACCAGCATCATACACAGCCCCACATGCAGACATGGCACTCCAAGAAGGTTTGAACATGAAAACGCCGCCATATACATTAAAATCTACACAGCGCTAAACGAACATCAAACATGCAAACACCTTAAATTAATATATCTATATTCTCACAATTTAACATACACACCATCCGGTTATAAAACATTAACCTTGGCCGACTGCCGAAAACCACCTTAATTCCACTGGTAGTGGGCGCCGCCATCTTTGTTAACTCACCGGAAGTAGCCTGTTTGTTGACAGTGGCGCTGACACAATTCCTTACTCCTCCAGTGCCCGGGTTTCCCACAGGCGAAGCACAGATCTGTGGGCTTTGGTCCAAAAACCCTGAACCCCAACGCTGGTAGGGGTTAAACCCAGGCTCGATCTACAGGTGAGATTGATAGCCTCGAAAAAACCGTGCGCTATCAGGGTTGGGAGCAGTAGAAACAGCCCTAGTACGCTAAGCCATTCTTAAGAACTTTGGGGGGGGCGGGTTTTTTTTTTCGGGGGGTGGGGGGGGGGGGGGGGGGGGGGGGCGGGCTTTTTGTTGCGGCGCTGGACACAGCACGGGCTTGGGCTAGTTCCAGTAATGAAAACCAGAGGGTCGCCATTATCTAAACACTGTACATCTATCATTGAAAGGCCCTCTAGTTTCAGAACGGGCTATTGCGGAGAATGAACGGATAATTAAAGACCGTATTTCCTCGCTAGTTTACAATAACACAAGCAAGTTACCTGCAAATTTATTATGATACGAAGAATCTAACATACATTTCTTCCAATGTTGCAGTTCAAGCTTCCAAAACCACTTAAAAATAACGATGTTGGACGTATTTTGGGAACAAGGCCGAATCACATTTTTCGTCTAACTCCATCTATGAGCAGTGTGGGTTAAAGGTCAAACCCTGGTCATATCCGGGCAAGCACGTGACAAACTTTACGAGTATGTATAGGATTGTTTGGGTTTGAAACGCACTTCGAAGTGTTCGCCGGCGGTGTCGGGCCAGGGCATTGTGAACGCGCGGTATCACGGGCCAGGTCGTTTTAAAGAAGATAAATTAAGATTTTTTCGAGCTATTTGGCCCTGGGATTTCGGGACCAGAGAAGTAGTAACGTGATATCTTCTTCTGAATGCGATGGAGGTAGGAGAGTAGAATTTTTTAAAGAGGGTATTGGCGGGTCCCCAATTTGACGTAAACAGTGGTGTTTGCATCATGTATATCCAGGCCAGGTAGATAGATCACTACCACGGGCGTATTGAATTTGAAAAGGAAATCTGAAATTTATACGGAGATGAGATGAATTAACTTTATCAAAAGAATTTATAACAGGGGTAGGCTTATTTTTAGTTGAAGGAACAGTACAAACCTTAATGAATCCTTAATTTATCAATACTTGTGCCAATGTAGTGTAAAACAAAATAAAACAGGGATACACACTAAATGCCGGTAATTGGGCATGGGGATGATTAAATGTTGTGTATGGGCTTTGCTTGCATTTGAACATGATTTATCATAAGTGAAAGTTTACTTTAAGATTGGGAGGAGTCCTTTGGCACTATAAATTCATGCGACAACCAGGGCAAATATTGTATTGGAAGATATTGCATGTGGGAGAACCACGTACATCATATTCCTTCCCCAATGAACTGATCATTTGTACAATGCATGCCTACGAAGGATTCAAATTTGTCCATCAGAAAATTCTTTGACACACCTTCTGCTCTTCCCCCTACCCCACCCCCACCCCATTGTAAAGGTATAGTTATGCCACTGGTATTTATACTGTTCGATGAGGGCAATGTAATTTTATTATTAGCAATGATAGATACAATTCAAAAATACATTGCGCGAATGGCGATCCCCTTTATTTTTGTAAACGACTGGTAAAAGATTACAAGTTTCAATAATGATACGAACACCATACATGTAATCACTCCAACACGGGACCAAAATGAAGCACGTCTTTTTCGAGTTCAATGCCTGTGGGATAGATCTAGCTACATGGACTTTCCCGCGATACGGATTCATCCAAATAGGACATCAACAACGTCCAATCGGTAGATCGGCAAGTGGGTCTTTTTTTCCCTTGAATTTTATTCTTATATGAAGGAAATATAACGATTTTCAATGAAGCAAGAGTGATGTATGAGTGTCTAGAGCAGACGCATAGAAGATTTATAGCTATTACATTTGGGTAAGTTTTTAGCTGGAATGAAAAGGAGTACTTTACCAATTTAGCATGTTCTCGTTATATGTACATTGCCCCGAAATCGGAAGTACCAAAACTAGAGGTCAGTAGATGAAAAGAGTTAGGTTAATAAGAGTAATGTGACTCTGGTTGTGGTTACCAGAACTAGGGAGGGAATGACGATGCGTTCTCGTACTCCGAGTTACGTGGCAAGGTCATCGACTGAGGTATTCAGCCACTGCAGACCACCCTAATAAAAATTAATAAAAACGAACGAACATTGGTACCTGGCGTCGGAACGGGCGGACAGAACGTAAGGTACGTCCCAATAATGTTGCCCCTCGCCCTCGAGCCCCCTCCACAACATTGAAGTCAGAAACTGATTTCGGCTCCAGAAACACCATTACGAAAGTTGCAAGAACTCTGCACAGGAGCTCCCACGACCAACCTAACCGCATTAACTGCTCCTGAAAGCCAGCAGGTTTGAACTTATTCAATATTTTCCCAGCCAAGTCAGCTGCCAACTATCAGCCAGAATACATTAAAATGCATGCTGGACTCATATGATTGTGAAGGTAGATCCTAATCGGTATTCTTCCCTTTATGTTTATTAGCAGACAATGACAAACTTGGTTTGAAATCGGTTTCTTGATCACTGACCCTAAACAATTTTGTTTCTGGGCATGTACCCATTGATATTCTCTGATTCATTCGTCTAAATAACTGCTCACAATAAAAACAGATATTTCACCCAGACTCTGATTACGAACAATAAATATATACAATATTTTTTTGTCATTTTCCTATATGGCAGTTACAAAATGGTATGGTCTTGGAAAGGTTTCGAATTTTGCAACGCCGTAAAAAAATAGGCACTGCGCCTCTAGTTATTGCACTTTCCTCAGCCAACAAGGACTTGAAAGAAATACTCGCCATTTTGTGCTTTTATTTGAAAAAAACCCAGCTAGAATCAGGTGTTAAAAAAATCCTAGCTAGCGAAAAGGTCAACGAGGAGCAGAATTTGATAGGACGGCCTCGTTGGGTGCGCGGTCTGCTTGACGACACTGTGGTACTCGCCAACAATAATTTATGAACTAACACGGTAGCTTACGGTCTCTATGCCTTGCAGATACTAGTAACCATAAAACGTTTATAATTAAAACTCGATCCGCTCTTAGAGCACGTGCAGAAGATAATGACAAATTAAGGATGGCTCCTCTTACATGCAACGACACGACTGAAGTCGACGTTCAAACACAAAGGCTCTAGTGACCCCCACCATATAATGGTCGTCCGTGATGGAATAAAACTGACGCCCGCCCTGAAAAACAAAATGCTAACGTCTAATAGGCAATCGCATCACTGTAAATACTGACCGCTCCTTGAAAGAAACATTGCTGAAGAAGTACTGGCAAGGGCACCCCGGTACTGAATACGGTCATCCAATGCCAAGGAATAAAATTGATGCCGCCCCTTTGAAGAGCAAAAGAGTGCAATTGATAAGAACGCAAGAAGCAACAGCGCCCTGCTGAAGGCGACACTTGTTACACTCTGCCACCTATGGAAACAAAATTGCCACAGGTGAGACAACAGAAGGAATGAACTGATGGCAGCCACTAGAAGCAAATTTGAAGGTCGATGATGACCCTAAGTTCTTTTCTTGCTATCCAATGAATTATTAAATGATGCGACGCCCTTAGAGGCAAATTGTAGAAGTTAGAACAAGCAAAAAGCGGCGCCCCATTTATTCTGGTTATCCAATAAAATAATGATTAAGATGAGAATTAGCAAATGTGCAGACGGCGAATAAGCGGTGGCGCACCCCAGATTCTGGCTATTACATAAGGTTAATGAAACTTTTTTTTTAAAATAGGCGTTTCTTTGGTGCTGAAAAATTTTAGGAATATTTTCTCAAAAATAGGGGTTTTGGGGTGAAAATTTTCAAAAATTCTCCCAAAAAATAGGGTGTTCGGGTGAGAGTGGTGACATTTGTCAAAAAATAATGGGTCAATGGGTGCAACGATGCTGAAATATGGGGGTCTTAAACAATGCATACGCGTCACCTCAAAATGGGAATGCAAACAGCCCCCCCGAAACGATGCCATCGCATTCTCTGATGTAAAAGGCTGATGTTGTGCTTTTCGCCAGAGGGTATCAGCCTGAAAGCACCCGCGATACAGTGTCCCATGAAGAAGAAACCACTTTGCTAATTCAAATTTGTTCTATCAAATAAAAACATTGGAAAATGTGTTTTGGAAAAGAACATTGCAAGGTTCCGTGCTTCACGTGGGAGATGGACACCTCTTTCCACACCAACCTGCTCCACTGGTACATGAATTCCGCAATGACCACTTTACCATAAGGGTCAAACAAAACATAAACCATATGTCCTACTCTTTTTAAGTACCATATTCTTAATTTTGCTATAAGCATTATAAGTGAAAAACCAATTACCAAATTCACAATGTTTCTCTTAACTTTATATGAGAAAAATGTGTTTTGGAAAGCAAAACATTGCATCTATGGTTCGGGAGAGGAAACCTCCCGCAACCACCCCCGTGCCGCATTATATACGAACTCTCCATGCTCGATTGGACTTATGTTTTGTTAAAATGAAAACCTGACTCACATTAACATTTTTTTACTTTTAAGGTCTTTACTTTTGATTGTGAGTTAAGGCCTTTCAATTTGTTCCATCAAATCCCTACGAGAAAAATTGAATTGGAAAATGAACATTGCAGGATCCCGCGACTTGCGAGAGGGGCAACCACTCCCACATCCACCCCTGCCACTTCAAAACTCACTAAAGGGTCAATGGACTTATGATTTGTTCAAATAAGACCGTACCAATTAAATTACCATTTCCTTTTTAAGTACCGTCATCTTAAATGACTATATTCTGTTATAAAGGTGACGCTTTGCTAATTTCAATTGTTCCATCAAATTTTCACAGAGAAAACGTTACTTGGAAAATGAACATTGCAGGGTTCCGCGCTTTGCGCAAAAAGGGAGCCACCTCTTCCAAATACACGCCGGCCGCTTTAATATGAACTCTACAAGGTCAAAAGACTATAATTGTTCAAATTACCTTACCAATTAACTCAATTTTACTTTTTAAGAACGTTGATCTTAAATTTAAATATATTCATTATTTAAGTGGATCCTTTTTGCTAATTTCAAATTTGTTCCATCAAATTTTCCCGAGGAAAAATGGCTTGGAAAATAAACATTGCAAAGGTTCGGCTCTTTCCGGCGCGGACCCTCTCCCACCCTACCCCCTTAACATTAAGAATTTTAAAATTTTTAAAATCTTCGGGTAGGCCTACTTTTGTTCTAGACAAATGGAAGTTTGCAGTCCTGTGACCGCGATGTTTACAAAACGTTTCAAAACGTATAATGGCCGATAGTATGTGATGTAAGTTACATAAATAATAATAAGAATTTCGCCCCACCACAGGCGGTAGTCCCAAAGTAAATATGCGTCCGACGACGATGCTGGTACACACCGAGGACATTAGAAAACAATTAGCAAATTTATAAGTACACCAAAATAAAGCAGTTGACACCTCGCACTCTAATACCGTAATCCCCCGTACCAAAGAAAGATAGACAAGTAGGTGTCATAAGCTACCGGATTATTCCAGGGGATTATTTAACAACGTTATCAACAATACCCATCAATAAACTGACCTGCATCACCCTTTGTCGGCAAGCGTATAAGCTATTTCTTTTTTGAGTTCAGAAAACTGCTTTCCCAATCTGTGTATGAACTTAGGCAGGTCAGAAGACTTCATCTGCTATTTCTCCAACTTCTCTAACAGAGAGGAGTTGAAATCAAATTGCGATTGTTGCGTTAAATTTGAAAAGTGAGTTGGAGACCTTTCTTCAACGCTGTACTTGTTCGAAGTGACTGGCAACGTAGTATCCAAAACGTTTAAAATCAGAAAGTGGCTGACTTAATCGATCGCCAACCAACTGCACCGTCAATTGCTGAGGCTGTTGTTGGGGTATTTGTTGAGGCAGTTGTTGAGATACTTCTCCTTCCTCACTGATAACTTGATGCGGATCAAGCAGGACTATCAGTACAACAGTACACAACGCAAAGAAACAACTAATACAGAGAGCTATTAAACTAGACGTCGTCTGTGGTAGCGCGGATTCGGTCAGTGGCTGACAGCCTGACCAAAAACACTCCTCGAAAAAAAAAGGGGGCTTTTTTCGAACACCTGATCTCCTTCATATGCAATCGTCGTCTTCAGCTAACCAATTGAAAAATATTTATGTAGTAAAAACGGTTATAAACATGACCAAAACATATATGTAGATTTTTATGGAGACACCAAAAGCTGGAATCATTTGCTGTTATGCCTTGCACAAGAATAGTTTTCCTTTCTAAGCATATTAATTTATTATAATTTTACTCAGATTCTGAAATAAACTGCCATATGATTTAATATTATATTGGTTGATATTCAAACTAGAAACCCGATTTGACCAAATGCACATTACGAGGTTATAGGATGGGCCCACCTTTTACTAATGGTTTTGCATTTGACCTCTGAGGTACATATGAGGTTGTCCCGCCCCAGAGACGATATACTTTTTTAATAAGTCGAACACGGTAGGCTCAACGGAATCAAACCGACTGAACACCCAAAGTTTAAAATCAATTAATTTCGAGGTTTAGACCAGTGGGCCATCAAAGGAAAAACTTAGAATATTAGGGCGAATCGTTTTTACCTTGAAATAACCTCGAAAACTTTTCACAAAAAAATCTACTGTTTTCATAAGGAGAAGAGACGTTTTTCCTGTGCTATTACTGACTAGGTTCTGAGGGATATTTTGAGGGCAAATTGGTAAAAGTCACCGGATCCATTTTAATAATTATTGCCTCATTTCGTCCAAAGTGTCCTTTTAGATATTTTTTTTTTACGAAATACTTCAAGACATTTATGTTATGAACATTTATTTCAATTGTAAAATGGAACTGACAACTTTGATGCTTCTTGATAAATACTCATTACTAACATTAAACATTATATATAAGAAAGATTTGCCAAATGGGATGTTGCAACTCTTGTACAATTTTAGTTGATTATACTTCCATTCAGTTTCAATGGGCAGGTGACCGTTAGTCTACATACCCAAAATAAAGATAATAATCACCAGAACTCAATACTAGCATAAGATTAATAGCGAAGTAGTGGGCCACAACCGGGCTCGAACTGACAACAACAGCCACCCAAAAAGAAAATCAAAAATAATCTTGCCTTAGTACGCTACGCCACGGAGGAAGATTGTAAATAACACAATTGTTGTATATTGCTAGTAAGGGGGGGTACTGTAGTGATGTTTGAACAAAAATCTCTAAATGATGACATTTGGCTAGTTTTACATAAATGTAGGTTTATGAGCCATACGGTGCATAATATTTTAAAATGCACCAGAAAATATCCTTGGGTGGCAACCACCCCCTACCCTCGACTTTGACGGCATACCTAACCCAGGTGAAGGTGCTACCTTAACATTTTTTCGCTAAAAGGACCAAAAAGGATAAGAGAACGATTACCTAAAAGCTTTTTACGAACGTTTTTAGCATTTTAGCAGCAACGGAGCGAAGTCACTAGGGGGGGGGGGGGGGGGGGGGCTGGCAAGACGAGGTTAGTGACCAATGGGGGGAGGGGGGACTATGAAACCCAAGAAATGTTTTCGCGCTGGCCCGCTTACCGTGGGATTTTTCGCCGATTTTTTTGTAATTGTCGACTTTTAAATACGTTCTTTCATATCAAAAAATGTAAATCGGGCCAAGCCGTAATGAATGAGTTGGGTCCCATGGGACCCCCCCCCCCTTGGAGACTAAATGAAATCATCTGAGAATATTTTTAGAAATCAAGAACCATAGCCATTTTATGTTTTGCTGATTGATGTGCCACATATACATATAAACCGTTACGTACAAAACTCTTATGGGAAAATTACGTGTATTTGGCAACACCCATAAAAATACAAGCTTGTCTCAAACTGCAATGGTTTTGGGTTTAAATATATGTAATATAGTTCGGTATTAGTATATCGATTAATATCTCACATTAAAGTAAGCTTTCAAATGTTTGATGTAAGTGTGAGGCCTATTCGTATATTGGAATTTTAGTCTTTTGACCGACCGAATTTTGCGTGTTTAGGGAAAACATTTTTTGACCCCTAAATTATTTGTTAATGCTGATTAGTTGTGTTTATGACCCTTTACATGTGGTAGGAATTGCATGCTTAAATTCAGTCGGAAAAGTGATTTTCCTTAGTGTGAGGTCCATGCCCCCCCACCTTTTGGGCAATAACGGAGTGAAAAACCCCTTGGTCATGTTAAGATTTTTTTTTTCTTCAATCATCATGTTTACCGCCCTCAGATATTCCAAAGCATAATAGATTGTGCTTACTTGACCAGAACAAGACACTGTATAACCAGAACTTCATTGCATTGTTATTCATGAACAAAAACTTTGCACAAGAATTAAGTTTTATGGGGCATAGTCGAACAGATGTGCCTGAGCCTCTGAAATCATAGCCATATGAACCACTTAGCTGTTATAGTAACTCGGATTTATCAGTGAAAGACTGCTGCATAAATCCTGAATTCAATCGCAAGTGAGATTTAGAAGTGGTATGAATTATTTATAGTCATGTTTTAGCCTTTTTATGTCAATTTTACAGGAAAGCATGACTACCCTCATGAAAAAACGATTCTGATGTACACGAAATGTCGCTCAAAAGACAATTTATGAGCCTAGTTACAACTACTGCTGGGCGCTCTCTCCTTATCCTGTCAGGTACAGTTTTTTAAATGCATAATGAAACGAATTAGCATAAATTCATAACGCTGTTTAAGAATGAGAATAGAGGTATGATTTTTTGAAGCGGCTTACTCAAAATCTAATGAACCCGGCAAATATACCATATTTATATAGGTCCAGTGCATAAAGCGCCCGACCCGCACTCCAAAGGTTGTGAGTTCGAGCCCCATTGAGGCCATGTATTTCGCCCTTAGTTAAGGCGTCAATGACTCCTCTCTACCCAGGTTAAAATGGGGGTGACCGGGTGTCATATACTTACAGTGGTCCGTGTGTGTGACTGAGTGGCCTACCACCAATCTGTCTATTGGTTCTCACATGAGTGGTGCTTTATGCATCATTTGTTTCAGCACTGTTCCCAAATGACCTCGTCTACAAGGTCACGGTTTATCCGTTACCTTGTTGCTATGGTAGCTTAGGACACATCTCTCATGGGGGACACTCGTTTTCTTTACACAGGCAATTATTGAATGTTGCGAGGTAACAGCTCGCTGTAGAGGAAGTGTAGCGATCCCCACACAGAAAATTGGAATTCTGTCGTTTTCATATAGGGGACGTATTTTTATTTAACATCTCTTTCACTATCTTAATAAATTGGAAGCTGTTAGTTAAATATATTTGAAATTTTTTTTGGCGATTTTCACTAGGTTTAAAAATGCGTATTTTCAAAAATACGTCAGTTATGTGATGCGGCCGACGCTATATATATATATATCTATATATTAGATATATATATTATTATATATATAGTATATATATATATATATATATAGATACTATTCAAATGTTGTAAAAACGGTAACAGACCAAACAACATTTCATAGTAAGATTTTCGGGAGAGACACCAAAAACGGATAATTTTGCCGGTAATGCCTTGTACAAGAAAGGTTTCCTTTATAAATATATTTAGATAAGTACTTACTTCAGATTCTGAAATAAACTGCCGTTTATGATTTACTATATATTTAGCTTGAAATTCATCAACCCGAATGTGCAATATATGCCACATTGAGGTTTTAGCACTGAGGGCCACTTTTTACATATGTGTTTTGCCATTTGACCTCGGAGGTACATATACATACGATACATACATAACAGACATTACAGACAGAACATACATACAGACAGACAGGACATACAGACATACATACGACATACATACATTACATAAGCTATTTTAAACTGGACGTCCGTCGTGTGGTAGCGCGGATTCGGTCAGTGGCTAACACGCCTGACCAAACATCCTCAGAGCTCGAACACCTGATCTACCTTCATATGCAAATCGGTAGTCTTCAGCAACCAATTGAACATAGATTATGTAGTAAAAACGGTATTCACATGACAAAAACATCATATGTAGATTTTCTGGAGACACCCCCCCAAAAGCTGAATCATTTGCTGTTATGCTTGACACAAGAATAGTTTTCTTGTACGCATTTAATTTTATACAATTTTGACTCAAGATTCTGAATAAACTGCCATATGTTAATATTATATTTGGCTGTATCAAACTAGAACCGATTTGTGTGACCAAAATGCACATACGAAGGTTTTAGGGAATGGCCCACCTTTTACATAATTTTTTGCATTGACCTCTGGAGGTACATCTGAGGTTTTCCCGCCAGCGACCGATATACTTTTAATAAGTCGCACACGGTGGCTCAACCGGACTCAAAATCGACTGAACCACCCCAAATTAAAATCCATAATTTTCGAGGTTTAGGTACAGTGGGCCATCAAAAGGAGGAACATTTAGCAATAGTAGGGCGAATTCGTATTCCTTGAACTAACCCTCGAAAAACTTTTCACAAAAAAAATCTATGTTTTCATCAGAGAAGAACGCGTTTTTCATGTTGCTATACTGCTATGGGTCTGAGGGCTATTTTGGGGTCAAATGGTAAAGTCACCGGATCATTTAATAATTATTGCCTATTTTGATGATGTCATGGTAAGTGTCATTTGAAAAATTATTAGTTTTTTTTTTTTACGAAATACTGCAAAGACATTTCTATTGTGGTATGAACATTCATTTCAATGTAAAATGGAAACTGACAAACTTTGATGCTTCTGAAAAATACTCAGTACTAACAAATTACACATATATATATAAGAAGATTGTCCACTGGGCATGTTTCAACCTCCTTGTACAATTTTAGATGGATATACTTCATTCCGTTTCAATGGTCAGGGTGACCGTTAGTCTACAACCCAAAATTAAAGCAATTAATACCAGAACGCAATACTAGATAAAGAATACGCCGAAAGTAGTGGGCCACAACCGGGCTCGAACTGACAACAACAGCCAATCCCAAAAGATAAAATCAAAAATATCTATCGTTAGACCGCTGCGACACGGGGAAGATGATTGTAAAATAACACAATTGTTGTATATTGCTAGTAAGTGAGGGTCTGTAGTGATGTTTGAACAAAAAAAAGAAAAAATATAAATGATGAAATTTGGCTAGTTTTACTAATGTAGAGTTTTAGAGCCATAATGTGCAGAATATTTTAAAAAATGACACCAGAAAATATTCATTGGGTGGCAACCCCCCCCCCACCCCCTATCCCTTCGACTTTACGGCATACCCTAAACCCGGTGAAGGTGCTTTACATTCACATTTTGTTCGGCGGAAAAGGACCAGAACGGATTAACTTACTGAAGGAAACGAATACCTAAAAGCGTTTTAAGAAAAGTTGGGAGCTAGGTCTTTGAGTCGCCACCCGGAGGCGAAGTTTCAAATAGGGGCTGGGGGGTTGCGGTGGCAAGACCGAGGGTAAGTGACCATGGGGGGAGGGGGGGCACTATGACCCCAAGAAAAATGTTTTCGCGCTGGAAGCTTTACGCGTGGGATTTTTTTCGCCGGCCGATTTTTTTGTAATGTATGACTTTTAATACGCTTCTTTTCATATCAAAAAATGTTAAACGCCACCAGCGTTAATGAATTAGTGGTCCCATGGGAAACCGACCCCAAACCCCCCCCCCCCTTGGGGGACTAAATGAAATCATCTGAAGAATATTTTTTAAAAATCAAAGAACCATAGGCAATTTTTATGTTTGCTGATGTATGTGCACATATATTTATAAACCGTTAATGTACAAAACTCTCTGGAAAATTACGTGTATTGGCAACACCATTAAAAATACAAAGCGGTCTCAAACTGACAAGTTTTGTGTTAAATATTGTAATTAGTCTGTTAGGATATCGATATTCAAAATAAAGTAAGCTTTCAAAAGTTTGATGTAAGTGTGAGGGTTCTTGGAATTTACGTCTTTTTGACCGAATTTGGTGAGGTTTAGAACACAATTTTTTGCCCTTTAAATTATTTTTTTATGCTGATTATTGTTGTGTTATGACCCTTACATGTGGTAGGGAATTTCATGCTAAAATTCAGTCGAAAAGTGATTTCTAGTGTGAATGAGGTCCATGCCCCCCCACCTTTGGGCACTAACGGGAGTGAAAACCTTGGTCACGTGTTAAAGATTGTTTTTTTATCTCAAATATCATGTTGCCGCCCCAATATATTCCAAAGCATTAATAGATTTGTGCTACTCTACCAGAAAAAAGTACACTGTATACCAGAAGCACTTGCATGTTATTCATGGAAAAACAAAACTTTGCACAAGAATTAGTTTGCAATAGCGAACATATTTGCTGAGTCTTGAATCATAGCAGATGACCACTTTAGCTGTTATAGTTAACTCTGATTATCAGTTGAAAGACCGCTGCATAAATATCCTGAAATATCATCGCAATGGAGATTTAATTTCGAAGTGGATGAACTATTTATAGTCATGGTTTTAGCTTTTTATGTCAATTTTACAGGAAAGCATGAATCCTCATGAAAACGATTCTTAGGTACCAAACGGAATGTCGCAAAATGACAATTATGAGCCTGTTACAACTACTGGGGGAGGGCGCTTCTATCCTTATCCTGTCAGGCAGTTTTAAATGCATAGCACGAATTAGCATCAATTTCATACGGCTTCAGAAGGAGAATAGAGGTAGATTTTTGAAGCGGCTTTATCTCAAATCTAATTGAACCCGGCAATAATACCATTTTTTATTATATGGTCCAGTTGATAAAGCGCCCGACCCGCACTCCAAAGGTTGTGAGTTAGAGCCCCACTGAGGCCATGATTTCGCACATCAGTTAAGGCGCAATG
The DNA here is from genome assembly GCA_023653785.1 of Ophioderma brevispina. NCBI lineage: Eukaryota > Metazoa > Echinodermata > Ophiuroidea > Amphilepidida > Ophiodermatidae > Ophioderma > Ophioderma brevispina. The sequence continues at coordinate 44,038 of JAMKCH010013393.1, read as the reverse complement.
ATCCTCTCTACCCAGGTTTATGAGTGGGTACCGGTTGTCATATACGACAGGTCCGTGTGAATGAGTGTCCTACCACATCTGTCGATGTGTTCTCATGAGTGTCTTATGCATCATTTTAGCACTGTACCCAAATGTTCTCGTCTACAAGGTCAACGGTTTATTCCGTTCATGTTGACTATGGTAGATAGGAATCTTCATGGGGACACTCAGTTTCTTACCACCGGCATTTTGTAATGTTGCGAGGTAAAAGACTCGCTGTAGAGGAAGGTGTAGCGATCCCCCCACGAATGGTCTTATTCTGTCGTTTCATATAGTGAGTATTTTATTTAACATCCTTTTTTCGCATATCTAAAATAAAGTGGAAGCTGGATTAGTTAATATATTTGAAATTTATTTTGGCGATTTTACACTAGGTGTTTTAAAAAATGCGTATTTTGCAAATAACGTCAAGTGATGCGGCCGACGCCCTATATATATTAATATATATATCTATATCTATTATATATATATTATATATATATATATATATTTTTTAATTTATATACTCTATATATATATCTCACATGTTGTAAAACCGGTTAACTTTGACAAAAACATCATATGTAGCATTTTCGGGAGACCCAAAAAACGGCTAATTTGGCATGTAATGCTGTACAAGAAAGGTTTTTCATTTATAAATATATTTAGATAATTATTACTTAGATTCTGAAATAAACTGCCGTATGATTGAAATCATATTGCTTGAAATTATCAACCCCGATGTGACCAATATGACAGCAGGTTTTAGCCACCGGAGGGCCACTTTTTACATAGGTGGTTTTGCATTGACCTCTGGAGTTACATTACCTACATACATACATACATACATCATACATAAATACAGAATACATACAACATACATACTACATTACATAATACATAATACATGCGATAAAATAGACGTGAAGTACTTAGGTATTTATAGCATAATAATCATTTCTGATACTTTTAAAATGGTAACGGACGTCAATAATATATGGCAGTCAAAAACGAACTTCTACAAAAATAATGACACAAATGTAGAAGTATTACAGTCTTCAATCGAAATTCAATGTGTCAATGACATTAGAAATGTGCTTTGACTCCTAACCAATGTACACATACGTTTCAATTTTGTTTTAAATGCGCCAAAATCGAAAAAAACTAATATGGTACACAGTTGTCAAAATACCATAGGATTATATTTGTTCACATATATTTGCACTTATTTAAATTTGACCCATTTTTATTTATCGGGATTACGTGGTTTACTTGGTTATGATCATAAGTACAATTCTAATCGTTTCATTGACACAATAATTTATACTTGAAGGAATATTTAGAAAGTTGTGTTAAGTATTTTTTGTGAAGATATTCACGCTACATAATAGTAAAAACTTAAAAGTTATTCCTAAAATGAAAGGTTTTTCTGTAAATCGTGTCTGTGAGGTTCCTTAGACTTCGTCTTGCTTTTCTACCACTTTACCTACTAGTTCGTATGAACGAACACTTCTGTTCAACGGCGAAATAACACGGTTGTGTAAAAATAACGATACCCTCAGAAGTAAAAGAAGAAAGCGTCGTATGTTCCTGTGACTTAAAAAGCAAACCATAAGACAATTAAGGAAAACCAAACATAGATTAAGATTTCTTTTTGACTTATCGTAGCCTAAAGGTCCCAGGAAATGCAATATAATTGATGTGTTTGTGTCAAAGTCTACAAGGGGGGACCAGAAATCTTCAATATTTGGGTTGGTGATGGACGTCATGTTGTGGTACCATTGATATCAGCGAAATTCCAGGTGACTGTGTGAATCGATTCATGACACTGACTGAAAATCAATAGGTTTCACAACAGGATGTCAACTGGTAGTGTTATTTTTTATGGCCCGCCGTTTATTGCAAGGGAATTTGTCCCACAAAAATATTAGGAGTAGGGTTATCTCTCATTCTTTAATATTGAAAAATATTGGCTACATTTTATGCGTTTATGCTTTTGTTTTATTCTTTCCGGTTCGTTATTGGCCTACCCAGGGCAGTCAAAACGAGGAAGGAAAAATGTAATCTTAATAAATTGCACATAGAATGCTGCAAAATGAGAATATCAACAGTTTGTTTCTTGGAGCACAACTATATTTCTTACACTCCTGGTGGAAGCTATATTTGGTATGTTGCGGTAAGTCCCGTTCTGTATTGAGTAGTATTACAAAGAACAACCTTCTGCCGATGTGAAAGCAGATCGTCCCGGCGGGGAGCCACAGTCAGGGGCTGCCAATAGACGATAACGGAATTAAAGAGTTGAAACAATGTGCGTGAAGAGTCAAACTGATGAGGTGCTCTATCTTACCGTTGTAGCCGGACTATGAGGACGCCGGACAATAATTACTCTACACCCCCCCGGTTTGGATTGTGTGAAGTGTGATGAAACTCATAGCTGTCTGAAAATCTCATGTGAATGTACTGACAAAAGTATGACTGCCTTATAATTTGTAATGGTGTATGTATACTACACAAGTGTTTACTGCAATGTGGATGTTAAGCTGCTGCATTAATATTTTTATTAAATATGTAATCAGTAGTCAAAAATTGGTATTCAAGGAGAACTGAGACTAAAAACGGCGCAAAATTGGCATTTTCGTAGGTCATAACTTATTGCTCTGCTGTTTTTGCATCTTTTACAAAATCGTTAAAGACGCACGCATATTATATTATTATAACTAAAACAACATATTATTAGGGTGAGTAAAAAACATAAACCTGATTTCGTCGCATAAATACATATTGTAAAATTGTATATGCTTCTTCAGCGGAAAAAGTTTATTTTATGCTTTAGTTTGATGGCAAAGAGTCTCTTGACTCCAGTAAATCGATTTTGACGCCTTGTCCGTGGTCACAGTGAAAGGAAAGAAGGAAGAAACTAGGGCTATTTATGACGATTGCAGAATAAATGCCGGCAATATAAAACCACAAATTTACCATCGTGGCTCCTACCTTCTACGCGTTCATTAGTGAAACGTCATTGAAAAATTCAATTACCGGGACCCAACAAAGCAAACGAAAAACAATCAATTACACAGAATCCAAGACTGCCCAGGGCGAGCAATCTTACTCTATCGGCTTTGCAGAAGTACGAAGCATTCTGACTGATGGAACTAGTTCAATCGCCAAATTTTTGCTGAGAGGGGAATATAGGGACGGTGAGGCGATCATGAACCGGTTAAACCTGCTAAGGTGTGCCCGAAAGTCCCAGAGACAGCACGAGCATCAATGGCAACAGCTGTTCTGCAATCAAAGGTGATTTTTTTTTCAATAAGTCACCTAAGACGAGTGAAATGATGGCCTCGAAGATGAATGCACTGGCGATCTACCAATGAATTATTCTTCGTGCACAACCTTTCGAGGTAATTAGAAAACGCTTTCTGAAGAATTTTCTTTATTGTAGATCAAAATATGTCCAGTTTCAAATAATTCTTACCATTATCAAATATGTAAAAATTCATACCTCTAAATTAAAATGGATGATACCATCCTTCATTTGGGTCGGAATTTTTCATTGATTCTCTCTTCTTCTTATTTTCTCTTTCTTCTTCTTCTTTATTATTATTCTTCTTTAGTCTACTTTCTTATTCATTCTCTTTCTTCTGTCTCTTTTTTTTTTTTTTTTTTTTTTTTTTTTAATTTTTTAGGTTTTTTCTTTTTTTAATTTTTTAAACATATCGTGTGTTTTGCATAAATGTAAAAAAATGTGTCTTTTTTCTTCTTCTCCGTGCTTCTCCTTTTTTCTTATTCGTCTTCTTCTTCTTTTTCCTTTCTTCCATTATTTTGTCCAGTCTATCCAGCGTGATGAATCCATTCTGGGACGTTATGTGTTTCTTGTTATACTTTTTACAATGCTACTCTAATTAGTATATTTAAAACATTACAGGAGCAAAATCCCTACACAGATAATAGAAAAAAAACGTAGAGAGGAAGCCCTTACAATGTATAACACCTGCGATTGAGCCAAACCATAGATAAATTACACCCATGGGAATATTGCGACCATTATCGAGTCTTTGTCAACTACATCCACTACTGAACAATGTATGCAATATAATTTATGCCGCACCGTCAGCCAAACACAACAGATGTTACCATCATTCCAGATAGAGAAGGAAGGCAAGCGTCGGCAATCAACGATAGCCCCAGTACAAGAGCCGACAATATACATTATCAATGTTTGGAAAGAAACTTTCTTTCATATGGGATAACACAATTTAGCAGTTATGTTTCCTTAATCCGACAGCCAGTGCTATTAAGGTTGCCTTCTCGGGGCGACCCTCTTTCTTCGCATGAGGAATTAGGTATATTATCCATCCAATATAACTGAAGCCGGTGGGGATGCACTGCAAGAAGAAGGCCTATGAACGTGGCGTTCTTAAACAAGTACAGATTTAGTGTCTGATGAAAAAATATGCGTTATTATCCGAATGCATGACAGATTTGCTGAAGTATCATTTGCCAACATTTCATTTGATTCACAGCGTTTATTAGATGAGAAAATTCACTCGATTTTAGATACATTGCTTTCTTCTGACTCTCTTCTCGGATTCTCTGCATTCGCAAACTTTAATTAACGCACCACACAATGTGATATGCATGCACAATGCCCCAGCAGCATCATGGTTCCCCTCCATCAATATGTTTCGAGGAACTTCTGTGTAACTACCGGCAACACCATTAGTCCTGCTGATACTCCGCAAAGGGAAATAGAGGTGACAATATCAGAAGTGTTGCCGAAAAAACTGGCGAGAAATCTCCCAATGCATTAATACTAAAACAGGACACCTACAAAATTGATTAATGATGATAATAATGTAGATCTTTTAATTTTATAGAGATAGCACAGATACGATACGCGAAGAAAGAGGAGAATACAAATGTAGTGGCGGTGCAGTTGCAATAAAGTGCAACCTTACATAAATACAGGGCTTTTATACGCGCCATTTCATAAAGACCACAGCGCAAGAAATGACGGAAAACAAAAAAAATATGAAAGAAATACCACAGAACAGCAAGCAAACTGAAACTCATGCGACCAAGATCATTTAGGGAAGAGGTGAGATCTTGAGCTCCTTCTTTAAAATGGTCTTCGGTTAAGCAGAGCAACGGATAGTAGGTGGGAGGAGAGTTCCAGATCGAAGAGCTGTCAGAGAAAAACTTCTTTTCAAAAGCGGATTCAGTCCCCTGCAGTTGATTTTGGAACAACAAGCGGGTGGAGGTCTAGTGCTGATTAATCCAGGACGAGTTGGTTCGTTACAATGATGATGTAGATGTTAACATGTGGTCCGAGTTCATTCAAACATTTGAAGGACATTTACAGTTAAAGATTTTATACTGAATCAATTCTTTCACAGGAATCCATGTAGTTGTGCCAAAATTGGTGCATGGTCAAACTTGCGGGCACAAAATATTATTTTAGCACTCCAGTTATGAAGGCGTGAAGCTTCATGGATCATTGTCCATTAGAGTAATAACGAGCTCAATTTCGCCGACGCTTACAATTAATTTCACCGCAGCCAAAAAATAATTTCACCGCGTTGAAATTAATTTATCCATGCCAAAAATTAATTTTGGCGAGTCGTGACAAATCCTCAACCAATCATTAAATGATACATGTACGTGTTAACCAATAAAAAAGAAAAATTAATTTGCCAGCTGAAAATCTGAATTCCACGCGTGAAATTGACCAGTGCCATCTGCATCAGAAGTTACTTAATTCTTGCTACGCTGCATTAAATTTTACCGCCGGTCATTTCAGTGGTACGGGGTCAAAATTTAAAATTACTCCGATTTGGATAAATAATGGTGCAATTATGATAGAGGCTATAGGATAAATAATTAATAGTTTTGACTGTCTTAAATTGCTTAGTTCCCAAGTAGGGCACCAAAGGTCAACATCCATTGCTTCAATGGGGCGTGACCTTGTTTCCCCCCCCTACTTCGGTAAGTAAGCATTTAAGACACTCGAAAAAACTATCCTTATTTTTATCCTATGAGCGCCATCTATAATAATTTGCACCATTTTTTTTGTCCAATCGGTAATTTTTATTATTTGACCCCTGGACAACTGAAAAGGATCTTGGTATTGATTTTTGCTGTTTTTAGCCTATTAATCAAAACTTTCGGCCCGCAGGATAGTGACAAAAATCTACTTTTGGAATCCTTATGATTAAACTATTAATGTGGAACTTTTAAACATGATTGGATCAATTTCAAAATTTTACCCCGGTATTGACCTTTGACTCCGAAAAACCAATTTCCCCAACCCCTACGATCAACTCACTTTTTTTTTGGGGAAATGTTGAACCCATACCTACCAAATCAGTTGAAATTCAGCTTCTTTAAAATTTTTTTGCACAGATGAAACTTTACTTTAGGGATTACTATACCCACTGCATGTGCAATAAGATTTGAGTGCGTAATGCTTATAGCTGTGCTGAAAAGGGCCAGAGTAAGATAAGCTTTATTGGGATTAGGTTAGGAGCCCTTCACTGGTTTTGATTGAGTTGAGGAGACGTGGATTGTTAACCGGTCTCGGAAAAGTATGGATAATCCAGTGATTTTCCCTGTACTTGACACGTCTGCCTAATGTTATACAGAGCTTAGGTCACAAGAAACACTATTTATTTGAAATGTTCAAGATAGCGCAGTTTTCTGAAATCGTATGGAAACTAAGAGACTGAGGCCAGTTTCGCAGACGCAGTCGGAAACCACCACTGCAGTTGCTACGGGAAACTGGACTACATTCACTTCGCACCGTTGAATGGGACGAGAAGAAGAAAAAGAAGCGGAAGTCCCCTTCTACCAAGAGACGAGGCAAAAGGCGGCTTGCCGCATGGTTGGCCCGGATGAAAGCCTCGTCGGCACAAACTCCCAAAGCCCTAATCCAGATGTTGACACAAAACGTTGGAGTGACCAGGACAAGGTGCCGACGTATGATCTGGATGCGTTAACAGAGGTGGTGGAAAAATGATATGGACATAGACCAATCATCCGCTCGAGAAGAAGAGACGTGTACGGAATCCGATCACCAGTGAGTAAAGTGCATATGGTTCGTGAACAGGATTGATGGTGATGAATGATGACGCAGATCTTTTACTTCGTACTTTGAAGAGGCCACTAAAGATCTCCTTTTGTCCCAAGAAACAGGATCCAGACGTGCTCAAGATGGCCATTGCGGTGTTTCTCAACGCCCTTTGCGAACGTTCCACAATGCAAAGATGTACCACAGGAAAGTCGTGAGGTTCCAAATAGTAAACTAAGGTATGATAACTGGCGCAAACCTAGTGCATTTTGAAGACTGGTTTTTTATCCCAAACCTAAAATAATATTAATAACTTTTATCACTCGGTCAAAGCCATTCACCTTGAAACCCAGTAACATGAGTTAGCACTATTACATCCCCATTGGATAACTATTAGCTACTTGTACATGTGTAATTACAAATTGTTTAGTAGCGATTATGGCTGTATAATTCAAGAAACACTTATTTACTTTATGTGAAGTAGTCGCAGTATCTAGGCATAGTCAATATTAATGAGATAAAAACTACACGAAAAAGTTCATCATCACAGGCAATAATAGCACATCTAGTACCCTGAAGAGCGCCCAAATTTTTTTTCCAACAATTTGATATTTGGCACATGATGTTGGTAATTGTCTAGGAAACATACCTGCGAACGAGGAGGATGCAAAAAATGCGTATTTATCATAAAATAGGCGGAGTTTTGTAATTAGAATGGGAATCCCAGATCGGACCTTACGGCAGAGCTGAAAATTGCTTACGTTTATGTCCAGCCATGAGGAAATAGTGCCACTTAAAGAAAATAACCTCTAGCGGACTGTCCTGAACAAATAAAACAAGTAATGGACGAGCGTAGACGCGTACATGGCGCTAGTTTCCAGGGCTATTTCACATTGGAAGGCCCGGTTCCAGCACTGGTGAAATTATTATCGGAGACGCCGATATTAAGTATTCTAATTACAATAATTCCTCGTTTTGTGACGTCACCTAGGACTTTCGAGCTTAACCATTTCCAGGTATAGTTTACTAATGCAACCGTTTGTAAATCTCAAACATTTTGAAAAATTGGGGGGGCGCTGCTCAACAAATGTGCCTATTATTGCTTTAAATAATATTTCAGAGTTTTCGTTATCACTTACCTGGTATAATAAAGCCAATACCAAATGCGCTACGTGGGTCGCTAGGGATCCCAACAGAACCCCGCACCCGTAATTAAACCCCGCGATGATCAGCGTGCTCCTAGGATCCGCCCCCCAATGCGTTGCAACCATCGGTTAAAAACAAAACCTATAATGTGAAGACAAATGCCCAAAGGTAGTTAAATTGGAATGGAGGAGTAAACTAATTGTTAACTGTTTTTAAAGTGGGTTCATGACCAGCATTTTAAAAACAAAACATACATAGAATGGATAGTTTATAATAACCCCGTGATTTTAGCAATTTTCCTTCAAAAAACAACATGCGACTATGTTCTCCATAGTAAGGTTAGTGAGGAATAATTTGGTGTTAAAAATATCAATGTGATTCTCAATATTATTTGAGAAACAGTTGTTATTATGGAATCCCTTGAGGTGAATATGAAGATCAGGACCAGGTGTTATTTATTAGATAGATTCTGCAAGAGAGGTGAATGGGAATTCCCCAAGGATGTAAATTTAGAAAATGAGTAACTTGTTTTGCATTGAGATCAAAACAGATGCATGATTCGGGGATTCACAATAAGGTATAAATGTTGGTGATGATGCAATGTAGAGGACGTAATTTATGTGAAATCCATTATTGGTCAGCTAGGGCAAAGTTATGTTTATGCAATATTGCTGTGGTGATATCCTATTTTAAGACTTGGGATCTTTGTTTGAAAATCATTATATAATCCGCCTAAAAAATTCCGAACGATGTTGAAATTGGCCATTCATCGTGCTCAAACTTGCTTTCAATGAACGCGCCAAGGCCCAAGCTGGATAAATCTCTCATACTTCGAAACATGCTTCGTATCAATGCATACGGACCCAGGTCAATAAGCAAACACATACGAGAACAACGCTCCTGGCATTATATTATAATTCACCTACATACCGACATACCTTTTTAATACAAGTATTTATATCGTGCGATTTTTTAGGCGGGGAGTTTAGTATATTAAAGGAGAGATTGGAGTGGTTAGATTTGCCAGCAGCCATCAGTAGTAACCAGTAGCTATACAGTATAATTATATATAGTTTTAAGCTACAGTAATGGTGATTTTGGCTGTTACATAGCAAGTGCCAGGATTTATAATAAGTTGCCATTGAGCGAAAGTCGTCGTCTTGAAATGCTGGACAAAAATATCTTCAGGAAATGAGAGGATGCCCTTGGGACATTACCTGATTTATAAGTGTGACTTTTGCATGCCTTGTCATTTTGAAGTCTTCGCTGTGAGCACAAACGAACTTTCACAACAGTGTTAGATCATACTAAAAAGCGCGCTTAATGCTTATATAAGTAACCTGGTTGCGGTCATTTGTATTTAGCTTTATACCAACGCACAGAAGGTCAAACAGATTCGCCCTGGGCCAAAATCTCAAAGTACATTTCACGTTCTATAATAATTTCTAGAAACTTATTACAATTTGGGTTGCAATAGATCGAAGTCCATATTAAGCGAAAAATGTCAGTGGTTTATAGTTCTGACATCCTCTTTAGTGCTGTGACAGTGGGAATATTGCAAAAGGGTAAATAAAATTTACACTTCACAAAATAGTTCCCATCCATGACATTGTTCCATATACAGTTTGCTATTTCCGATATTGCGTGTTGTTCATCCACTTAACATGGGCTACCGGAACCTCGTGCCACAGCGCATCTGCTATTGCCGGGTTTCCACTGAATGTACATGCATGACCCCGAGCAGTATTTGGTTGGAATGGATGGAATAGATCACGCCACATGTATTATGCATGGTTGTGACGTCGTAATAACACGTAGTGCCTCGATTGGTGGGTGGTGTCAGAATTCTTTGACGTGTGTATCGCAATGAGGAGCGGTTCCCGGCGGCAAACTAGACTCCGTATAAATATTGTTGATTGAGTGTCCGTGGTAAAGTTTCTTCGTGGTGTGAAGGACAGATCATCGTTGGACTGGCAAACGCCTTTTTTTTGGGCATTAGTGGACTCTAATAGGTATCAATCTTAATCAGTGTGTGTAAGTTTATTATATGATTATAGTAATATGGTTTGGACCTACCCCGAATTCTTGAAACCTCTGATTAAAATAATTAAATCCGTGTTTTATTAAAATTTAGATAATTTGTACAGGGTCATTATTTGTGTTTTGAAAGGTATTCTGAACTTTGACGTCCACGAGACGTCACAACAATATGTAGTTCATGTTCATAAAGTGGTCCGGAAAGTGGTACAGGACAAAAATAGACAAACTTGTACAGGACATATGACACACTTATAGCGGTAGCATTTCAAGAATATTGAATTTCACGATCCGAAATTTAAATTGAATCATACGATCATTGATGAGCCCAAAATAGAGGAAAAAAAAAAATTACAGAGAATATCATTTCAAATAAAAGTACACGACGACAAGTTAACAAAAAAAGTTTGGCAAGGGTCTACCTGCCCGAGACGGACACCATTAACATAACAGGCAAGTTAAACGGGCAATATATAGACAGCAACGAGAAACGTATAGACGAGTTAGATTTATGATCATTTTTGGCTGCTAAAAACGAATCTGGCAAGCAGTTGATACTACTGATTTTATTTTGCCTATAAAGGTCAATGGTGAATTGTAATAATATTCTTTCTCGTTTCTGTGCAGTCCAATTCTAAAGTACACATATTCTTACATCTCTTTTTTGAATTTCCTCGTCAATGTATGTGTTAGACCTCGTCTACCTGAGCCATTTTGTTGTAACAAAACTACCGAAGGGGGGGGGGGGGCGGGGTGGTGGTTACCACCCCCCTGGGATTTTCGTAACTGAACACCCGATCCTGTAATTGTGGTACCAAAGGATAGCTTAGAGTTTCTTCGTTCAATTGGTACCAAAATAAAAGTACATAACAATTCCACATTAGTGACGTCACCATACGTCCATCTTTTTTTTCCCCCCATGTTGAAGAAAGTACGAAATGACTGAATATAGGGTGGAAAATTGATATTCGCAATTTTAGCGACTCAAAAACACCCTTATTATAGCTCTAGAATGATTTCTTTATATTAAAATATCATTTCAGCAAGTAGAGTCAAAAACGCATGAAATCTGATTTTCCGAACCTTTTTGGCGAAAAATTGAATTTTGCACTTGTGTGGGTATAGGAAATGGCAGTTTTGCGACATGCGAGCTTTATGACGTCATTGTGACGTAAAGGCTAGGCATGTTGGTACTCATTTTGGTATCAAAGGAAAGAGGGAGGACCACTAGCTATCTATTGGTACCAAAATCAAGAGTGTATGTGAATGTTCCTGTGTGTGTGAGGCATTTTGGTACTTCTCCTCCGGAGGGGGGGGTGGTTAACAACCCCCACTATCGATCACTTTGGGGATCCCCTGTATCTTACCTATACCCCGGTTGGAGGTGGGTTTTGGACTTTAAAAGAGCGGAACATGTCAATGACATGACATTAAATAATTTGGCACCAATAAAAGGGGGGTTTTAGGCAAGCGGGAAAAAACCTGAAGGGGGGGGGGTGGTAACCACCACCCCCTTCGGTAGGCGAGGGGTTAAATTTGAAGGAATTAACTCTCGTCCGACCAAGGGGGTGGTTAACCCCCCTAAACGGATGATTTCATGCATACAAAAACGTAAACGAATATGATCTAAGGCTTTAGTAATTGTAAGTTCAGTCCGTGTGGTTCATTTTAGCGAAAGACAAAAATGGACGGTTACCAACCTCATAGAGATAGGGTTTGTCCCGTCAAAGTCGGAATGTGGGGGGGGGGGGTGCCACCGTACCGGGACGAACGCATGAATGGTACTTTGGGTACGTACGATGGACGGAAGCAAATACTTACAAGATTTGTATTTTATCTAATTGTTTGCCAAATATAAATACCAATTTGCTTGCATGAATGGCGTGATGGTTGGTAAAATCCCTTGATATGGAGAGTTGCTTACAAAAAAAACCCTATAAATAAGCTATCAGTTATGATAGGGTTAATGGATTTCTTCAATGTTTATTCGTGTACACTATGTCGTCTGTCCATTGTTGTCTTTTCAAACTTTCAAAATAACCTGCCTTGTTTACAGGCTGTTTGCAATTATTATAGTATGTCGTCGCTGGCGGGAAAAAAAACCTCATATGTGCATTTGACCTTTAAAAGCAAAACCTCACATGTAGTAAAAACGGTTACATTGCCCAAAAACCTCATATGTAACATTTTCGGAAGACATCAAAAACTGAATAATTTGCTGTACATGACATGCAACCTAGAAAGGTTTTCCTTTCTAAATATATTGAGGTAATTATTACTCAAGCGTCTGAAATAACTGCCATATGATTACCTATCAGATTTGGATGAACTTCAAGCGAGACGCCGATGTGACCAAAATGCACATATGAGGTTTTAGCACTGGGGCCCACTTTTTACATATGAGGTTTTGCATTTGACCTCTGGAGTTACATATGAGGTTTTTCCCGCCCAGCGACGATGTATAGAACTGCGTGTCTTGCATTAAGATATTTACAATGCCTTAGTTAGATACAGAATATAGGACATGTCTTACAACGTGAAAATGTAATGTACAGAGACACGATTTCACGTCTTGGCTAGGCATAAAAGTTAGGGCATTATCGTGTTTCAAGCCCCGCGTGTATGACGTCTCAATTTGACCCCCTAGCTTAGTGTTAAGCTGAACAGCATCATAATTTATTTGGGATGCTTCGAAGGTTCAAATGGTATATAATGCCAGTCGTTAAAGATTTTGGTCTCGAATCAATGTTTGATGATATCCACCGCTATATTATATTTGATGGCATCCACTGCTATTATATAAACGTGTTTCAAGCCCCGAACGACTGTTTCAATGGAGATTCTCCGTACAAAATAACCAAGCGGGGCTTGAAACACGATTATATATATAGCTTGATATCCTCAGCTATATATAAAAGTAATCGGTGTTTACCGTTCTTCTTACGGAAAAGACAGAAATAAAGTGTGATATTATGTGGATTATGTTGCACTTTATTTCGTTAATATCAAAGAAAGGGACTATTTCCTCTTATATGGTTTAATTTAGAAAATAGCATAGAGGTCCAGGTTTATCCACTGCTATATATAATCGTGTTTCAAGCCCCGCACGTCTGCTTTCATATGGAGAGTCCCCGTACAAAATGACCAAGCGGGGCTTGAAAACACGATTATTATTCTATACGCTGATATCCTCAGCTATATATAAAAACAATAGGTGTTTACCGGTATTCTTACGCGAAAGACAGAAAATAAAGTGTGATACTTATGTGGATATGTTGCACATTGATTCGAATATCAAAGAAAGGGACCGTTCCCCTTACGTATTAGAATGAAATAAAGTGTTATATTATACGGACCCCACGCCACAATAGGACTATATACAACTTGATTAAATGCGGGGCTATTAGTGATTTCTGCTTTTTCAAATGATTTAAGCCCCGATCACTCCTTTCCTATATTCCTTTCATAAAATTGACTTACCCCTCTTTCGCGGGCTATAGTCCCAAGAGAAAATCCCCTTTTCCGTCCCCCGGACACGAAGGAACCAACTTAATTGATGGCATCCACTGCTATTATATAATCGTGTTTCGAAGCTCCGAACGACTGTTTCAATGGAGAGTCCCCATTACAAAATAACCAAGCGGAGCTTGAAACACGTTATTATATAGTTTGATATCCTCAGCTATATAGTACAACTAATCGGTGTTTGCCGTCTTACGGAAAAAAAGACAGAAATAAAGTATGATATTAGTGAATTATGTGCACTTTATTTCGGAATAATCAAAGAAAGGGACTCGTTCCTCTTATATGATTCTAATTAGAAAATAGCTTTTTTTTTTTTTTTTTTTTTTTTTTTTTTTTTTAAAAATGTTTATTGCAATACCAACGTAAGTGCAGTTGGACTAATTTTGAGGACTTGCACCTTTTGTGGTTCTCTTGGATTCTATAGGTGGTGTGTCCATAATTATAGCAGGTATGTACAAATAGGAAAATGTATTTGTATGATTAATAAATGAAATAATTTCACTTGACAAAAGTAATTAACTATTTTATTACCCAAAAGAAGAGAACGTAAGTGAAATCAGTATTTATAGTTAGATTGCAAGGACCAACGTAAGTACAATACGTTGGTCTTGCACTAAGAAATGTTTAATTTGCAAGACCAACGTAAGTGCCACTTACGTTGGTCTTTGCACGAAAATGTGCACAAATGCTTAACGCAAGACCACCGTAAGTGCCACTTACGGGTATTGCACTGGAAAAGGTGTGCAAAATGTTTAATGCAAGACCACCGTAGTGCCACAAACATCAAATTTGTGTTATATTGTTGAAAATAGTGTTTGAGTTATTGGAAGTGAAATCTGCATAATTTGCCATGTAGAACAATAGATATAGGCAATTGTGCATGCAATATGATACGAAATAGGTATGCACGTATGTAGAAAAATAGCTATATCTTTATCAATTTTAAAGAGCTTCGATATTCGTTTCTTTTTTAAATTAGGCCAATGAATCTACCAAAACTATTATAGTAAGAAAACGGACATAATCTCTTGATATAAGTATGTAACATGTCGATATTTTCCTTCAGATTTTTACATATCTTTGTGATGTATAGATGCTTATTTTATACTATAAAGTTTATACATACATTATATTGACATTTTCTTGAGGATATGTATCATATGTATTTTTCAAGAACGGGGTGAAGACATGTTGAAGTTTTTTGTTTTATTTCGACCGAGAAAATGCTTCGTTGCTCAGAGTGCATGATTGAAACCCCAAAATTGCATTTTTACCGATCTGCGAGGCATTAAAAACCAAGCATTGGGTTCCAGGATGATCGGTCCGCAGTGTGACCCTGGACACAATTTCGGAGTGAATATCACAAGTCAATAACCAAAATTTGTGTATTTCAGGTTTCTGTTTCTGGTAGGGGGAGGGGAAGCGGCAAACGAAAAGAAGTTCGTTTAAATGAATTAGTCAACCAACTGGTTTGTCGATAAAAAATTAACATTTGCAGGGAGAATGCATAAGATT
Organism: Ophioderma brevispina; assembly: GCA_023653785.1. Lineage (NCBI taxonomy): Eukaryota > Metazoa > Echinodermata > Ophiuroidea > Amphilepidida > Ophiodermatidae > Ophioderma > Ophioderma brevispina. The sequence continues at coordinate 28,731 of JAMKCH010013393.1, read as the reverse complement.
CAAAGCGGGACCTTTGGAGGAGCGGCGAAAGAAGCGTCGCCAACCTCCACACATATCCCAAAAGTTTATGAAAGGTCATAACATGCTGATTGCAATCGGATTAGCCGTAAATACGGATTTCCAGAGATTTTGGTAAAAATAAAGGAAGTTGTTATGGGCAACGTCCACTTGGGCCAACCTCCCACCCACCCAACCAGCCACCACCACAAAAAGATTCACATTTTGCAAAAAAAAATCCACTCTTGCTAAATCCCCAGAGACTGAAAAAAAAAACCTGGCTACGATTCTATTCTATGTTTCCGTAGTGTTATGATGAAACAAGGTATTGCCTTCAAACTACACTTTATAAAAAACAAATAGCTAAATCTATTAACGGTAGGCCTATATTAAGATTAAAGTGTAAGAAATTAAAGTCGTGAATCTGACCAATGAAATTTAGTTTCTAAGGATTTCAATGATGCCTTTCAAAGAAACAATATGTCAAAAATATTATATAATCATGAAGAATGATAGGAATAATATACCACAAAGGCAAACCAAAATTACAACCAAGCAAACAAAGTGTTAAAGTAACTCGTACACACTAAACAAAAAACCAAAAAATGCCCTCTGAGAACATGTGTTGACCTATATATGGAACGCTCAAGAATCATGGAACCCTAAAAACGGTCTAAAAATTTGAGAACCCGGCCACAAAAGGTTCCTAAGAGACAAGTTTAGACACTCTTAGCACTTTTTTCTAGAGTAAGAAGTGGAAGGTAGTAAAAATCTTTGCAAGAATGGGAAATCTGCGGAAAAAAGAGAAAAAGATGAAGAAACATGCATGCTCCGGATTTCTTCAGACCGGACATTTGACCCGCGGGCACGGGATCAATACGACTTGCTACAGGAAATAGAATATTAAGGGGTTTGGGTGACCAACGATCCTCAAGCCTCGACCCACCAACCACGTACACATAAAGCCAGATTTGCATTTAATAAAATAACCGTGTATTTTCTCATTTCCCTGCAAAATATTTTGATTGAACTCTATTCCCATTATATGCTACAAGCAATAAGATCGCTTGTTAACGGTAAAATTATTTGTAATCATTATATGTATATATTCACAATTATACTGCTCGCGTTTAAAAGGTGTTTCGGATTCAAATTTAAATTTTGGAATCACGATATGTTGGTGATGGCTTCCGTAATGAAAACACAGAAAATGTATGTGTAATCGGTTGGGACCTTAAACAGGTCAAAATTAATTCTTGCGACCCAAAAAGTTAAACGGCAAACACCAATTTTCCTAATACTAGCCTAATTTGGAGTAATTTCAAAAAGATGTTGTGGTTTGGTTGCCATATTAAACGTAATACTCCATATCTAAATAAGTATATTTTAAATAGCGTTATTACGCATATACCAATTCACAGTATAATGATTTTGCGTAGGAATAGATAGAATGGTGCTATAGATCTATATATATGTATTCAGGAGATCAGTATGCGATGCACGTAAATTTTTCTTAAAAAGGGGAAACTGGTTCCGTCTAATATTTTTTATATTCAATGTTGTTTACAACATAATCAATGTGTTCTGGGTCGAAAACGTATCTAAACACTATTTTGTCCACCTTTTGAGGGGACAGTATAAGCATGTAATTCCTGCAAAATTTAGGGGTTAAGATGTTTAGATTTAAAACACAGTTCCTTAACATGACGTTTATGGGTTTAGGATTCTTAAAGACCTGTCGCCATCGCATGACGTCAGTGTATAGACATAATTAGCATAATTGTTAGTGCAGTAAGGCATATGCCACAATCTGAAAAAAAACACCCTTGTATAACTGAAAATATGTAGCAATGGGCTGGGGGAAAAGATGCATTAACACGGCGTCAATGAAATGAGAGCCCCCGCGACCCCATGCACCAACCCCGCTTTCTCAGCCTATGTATTGCAGATGCAAAACTATATAGGGTAAAGTGGTCCCCCGGGGCATTTGGGACCCCCTTTAACTTTGAAACTAGGGATGGTGGGAGGACCCTTCTAGTGGTAACATTGAAAGAAAAGACACATAATCAACAACTGAATTTGGTTATTAACGGAGGGAGTGTACTGAAAGAAATATTGAAAATTTAAAATTTTCAACACGTTTTCTTTATTATTCATGACATTTAAAATATCCCTATTTTCTCTTGAGCTCGATCTGGAGGTTTTACCATGGCACTGTAGTACTGACTTATCATGTATCCAATACAGTATCAAAATTCCTCTCTCAAATCTAATTAATGGGTGTTATGTGTGATCTGGGGTCACACCCTATTCCCCATGTAGAAAAACTTTATGGGACGGGGACAATATGGACCATATGGGGTCCATATTGTCCCGCCGCAATAATTAATAAACAATAATTAATTGTATTTTACGCGCGACATATTCCACGTAAACGTGATAAGGCGCTGTGCGGCTGCTATGAAAGGCGCTCAGCACATCAGAACAGATTTATACCAGAACAGATTTATGCCAATTAAGAAGCTCGATTTTAGAGCAGGAGAGGGGAAACGGAGTACCCGGAGGAAAACCTGCGGGAACGAGTATGGATAGAGAACCAAAACTCACATAAGCCACCGAGAACTAGCCCCTGCCGGGGATTGAAACCGAGACCTCATTGGTGAAAGGCGAGGGAAGATACGCTGCGCCAACCCGTGCCTTATGGCAATCCTTTGACAAAAAAAAAATGATTTTAGGACTCTTTTTAATCTTTTATTGGTTAAGATGATGAATTAATATCTTTAGTCTATACCTTACCCATGAACCAAAGTCCCAAGCCCGTGCACACTATTGCGGAGTCATTTATTACCAAATTACTGATTATTTACAACAAAAACAATCGGTTTAGGCTTCTTAATTTAAGGCGTTGACTGGGCCATATGGTACAGCAGAGGGATACTTAAATTTTCCTCTGAATATGGACCCAGATTAAAGAAGAAACCAAACAAACAACCGTATCTAAAAGCAAGTATTCAAAATTAAGTGTTGACCAAAAAATTTTTAAGTAATCCTATATGCAAAATGCACCAATTCCCCTTTATATTGTCAATATCCGTGCGGATTTACTGAAAAAGGCTTTTGAAAAAAGACCAATGTGCAAAAGATTTCGACTTGAATAGGGGCCCCTTATCTGTGGCTATTATTATGACATTATGTGGTGTAAAAATTGTTTTTTTTTTTTTGTAGAAAATGGGATTGTGTCAATGTCACTCCCTAAAAGGTAGGCCAATTACGCCAATGAATTACCCATTTCCGATAAACGTATTGTTTAAAGGTCAGGACATGATCTCTTCTAATATCCCCCTCCCCCACCTCAGATTTGTACCGGAAGTTGTCCAAAATTGTCTGAAGAGAAAGCTACCGTTTTTCTCATGTACTAAAAAGGTTTTGTTTCAAGCGAAAAAAATACCATGTTAATTTTACAAAGGATGCTATGATTTACATAATCACGTTTCTAGCTTCATAGCAAAACGGCTTTAATATTGCATGATTTTTTTTCAGAGATGGGGCATTGGGGTTAAAGGTCATTCATCAAAATAAAAACACTTATAAACTAACGTGTCACCCCTTTCAGGCAAGGTGGATTGAAAATCAGACGGTTGATCACATACTCTCTAAAAATCAAGAGTGAATTTAATTTTACAGGGAGCTCACCCAAAAGAGTCGAAATTCAAAAACCTTTGAATAAAGGGATTTTTTGGGGTTAAATTTACTCTTGGGAAGGTTAAAAAATAATACAAAGTTAATAATGTTGTAAATTGTATCAAGAGAAAAATTCGTATCCAAACATGTTCTTTGCAGATTGTGAAATCCCCAAAGCGATCAAATTTTTTTTAAAAGTCGCAATTTGGTAATCGGGCTCCACTTTAGCGGCAATCAACCCGTGGTCTAAAAGGTCTACACTTTAAAAAAAATTAAATCACCCAAAAAAAAAAGGATCCTCGATACATCTGAGATTATACTACCTCAAATCAATATGAGCTTAGGCCAAGAAGAAAGAAAGGTTTGTATCAGTTCCCGTCGCATAGGCGTACAAATTAAACTTTTTAGTGCCATTTCTTTTTTAAGATTTTCAAGATCTGTTTCACTGATTTTTAAATAAAAAAAAAAAATTAGTACAGATGAAGAAAAATTGGGCAAGAAAAGAGACGAAAAAAAAAATCGTCTGAAAAAAGCAAATAAAATAATTTCACGTAGCGGCATGCCTTTTTTGACTAAAAACAACAACGCCTAGCGCTATAGACCAGAAAAAAAGAAGCATTTCTCGGCTTCTACAGGCCAAAAACCCATCAGCGCTTATGCGTTTTTTTTTTATTCAGAAAAAAATAAACCGCCACTGCGTAATTTTGAGTTTTATTGCATTTTAGGACCTTTATTTTGCGGCCAATTTTTTTCTTGACATCCTCCTCCCCAAAAAAGTTAGTCTTAGAAAAAGGAAGAAAACGCGATTTTGATAATGTGATTTTGTACACCTGATCACTCGGGAACTTCGCCACAGGAGGTTGAGACGGAACTATTATTTTTTGCCCTATATGATCATACAACGATCCAAACTTGTTACTTATTAGAGCATTGTGTTTGTGTCCATTATAGCACACTATAGGGAGAAAAAACTGGTGTTTTCATTAACAAAAGCATGTTTTACGATAACACCATTTTTTCGGTGACAAAAATGTTCTATTCTCTTGTGTATATACTTTGCTATAGCTGTGCCATGACATCTCTTACAAACTAAAATAGTTTTCCTTAGCCAGTTTTAAAGTCATATCGATAAAACGCAAAAAGCTAACTTTTACCACAATTTGATATGATAAGATCGTTAGGTTAAAACTTTTTCGATCGAAAAACGAGGTTCCTCCAGCTTCAATCGATTAAAACCTGATTTTTAATACTAAAAAAACATTTTTTTTTCAAATTCGATTTAGCACGGCTTTTGATTTTTTTTCAATCTTATAAGCAAGTATTTCTCGGTTCGAGAACATAAAGTTGTGAACAAAAAGCTCATGAGAAAATTGTGTTTACCAATTGTACAATTCTATCTGGTTTTCGCTTTTCACCAAAAAGAAAAAAAAAGTTTTTCCTTTTGAACTCTGCCAAATGCTGCCATACACACACGCTCAAAAAGAATAATGTGAAACAACCAACAGAACTCCGTCTGTATGAGTTCCATTCTGTTGTAAATATGTATACAAAAAGTCGGCCCCGGAATAAATCATAATAATGATAATCAGTGAGTTTATGGAGCGCCTTTACGATGTAGGCAAAGAGTGCTATAGAGAAATATAATTTGGAACAAATTTTCCAAAATCTGGCGACTCATAATTCGCTCGCCAAAATTGAAGGCATTAATATGTTTTCTGCAGCTGTCTTTTTAAAAGTAAAGACCCCTTTAAAAAGTTAATCATCATTATCCGGAAACCCAAAATACTAATACCGGTGTTTGGGTTTTATATTGTGCGAAAAAACTGCTATTGAGTTATTGTTCATTTTCTCTTCTTTCATTGTTTTAATTGACGTGTAGAAAGGGCGAGCCGGGTTTGCCTCGTCTTGTCTGGATCGTACAAAAGATATAGAAATCTAGATTGGTTTAACAACCTACTGGTCGAAAAAAATCAATAAAATAAAGAATTTCTAACACCGTCTTGCTATATAGTATATTAAGACAATTTTAAACAAAATATTCAAAACGTTACATTGTCTAGAAGTTAGTAGATATTCATAATTTCTTAGACCTAAAATGGGTGGACAAATATGAATTCGATTTAAAAATTTTAATCTATTACATTTATTATTCCAGATGGCGTTGTGATTTCCAATTTTAATCTAAACTGATAGAATCCAATAGAAACTGTTAATGTAAGAAATTTAGACGATAGGCCTGGTTTTTTAATGATGAAATTATCTGAAAAAAAATGGTTGTAATGTATTTTGTAATACAGACTTTTCAAAGTGTAAACTTTGAATATATGGTGTCTCCTTTGGAAATCAGTAATTACGTTTTCTATTTTGTATTTCTTTTATTATGTTTTAAATTCCAAGATTGCGTGGATGCAATGGTTAATTACAAAATATTTCGTAATACACCGGTTCGCAATCATCACTAATTACTAATTCTATTGACGATGGTGAAAATTTGGGAAAGTACATAATAATAGAAAATAGAGAGGACTTAAAGTTCTTATCATAGAAGAAACATGGCTTGCGACAATGAAGACCATTTGTGCATGGGTATTCTGATAATGGCCGTGAATTGCCTGTTCTGTAACAGACGTGACAGCAATACGGCTTGTGTAATAGTTAGAAAATGGGCAGCAGCCACAGGAGCTGGATTTTACTACACAAAAGGAGAGAAACAGGGAAGGGCACGTAGAATGTGTTGAATTAACATGAAAACCGTGTTGTTCTGGTGCTCAATTGCAGTGTCGGACTGTTCATAAAGTGGTTTTTTTGTTTGAAACTAAAAAGAAAATGCAAAGGTTTATTGTATGGTAAGCAGAAACTAATCTATCGAAACTCGACCGACGACGAAAATGCTTAAAAACGTATTTTTGCATTGGAAAAATACAATTTAACAACCTTTAGTAACCAAACTTTGGAAAACTTACTTATGTTGATTTAGGTAGCAATCATCCTAACATTATGCAAAAAACCGCATTTCCGTAGCTTTCCTGCATGTACTGTAACAAAGAAAGAAAATGTTCCACCTACCTCTGAACAAACTTTATGCAAATTGAATCAACTTAGGTAAAAAAATCATATTTATACATATGCAAATTATTGCAGGTTTTAAGGTGTATGCGATAGGATGTTGTTTATTAATTTCTCATAACAATTTTGATGTTGTGGGACCAATTGACGTTTTGGTAAATTTCAACATCTCGTCCCGCTTGCCTATAGCTTGACGAAATCCACTAGCAAAGTGATGGATTTATGTCTGACCAAAAAACGCGGTATTCCAGCTTTTGCAAATATGGAGGTATTCTTTACTTGAAGTCACACAAGACTAGGCATTGTGCTTTATGTAGGCCTGTTTGTCTGCCAGCTTTGGTTGGGTGAATTAAAATAGCGAGGCCATAACAAATAACGGTTATCTACTGCCTATATTATATCGTGTTCAAGCCCCGACGTCTGCTTTCAATGGGATTCCCCGTTTACAAAAGACCTAAGCGGGGCTTGAAACACGATTATAATATAGGTTGATAGCCTCAGCTATATATTAAAAAATAATAGGGTTACCGTTCTTCTTACGGAAAAGACAGAAATCAGGAAATTAAAGGTGATATATTTGTGGATTAGTGCACTTTAATTCGTTAATATCAAAGAAAGGGACAGTTCATCTTACGCAGTAGAGCTGAAATAAAGTGTTATATTTTATACGGCCAAGCCACAATAGGCCTATATAACCTTGATTAAATTGGGGCTTTAGTGAGTTCTAATTTTTCAAATCTTTTAAGCACGATCACTTCCTTCCTATCTTCCTTTTATCTGAAAAAGCCCCCCCACCTCAAATTCACTTTACCCCGCTTTTCGCTGTGCTATAGTACCCCAAAAAGAAATCCCCTTTTCCGTCCTAACGGACGAAGAAACAAAGTACATTTGATGCATCCACTGGCTTATATATATCTAATCGTGTTTCAAGCCCCGAAGGACTTTTCAATGGAGATTGCCACGTTAAAAAAAACCAAATGGGGCTTGACACACGTATATATATAGTTTGCTATCTCCAGCTATATATAAAAATAATAGGTGTTTACCGTTCTTCTTACGGAAAGACAGAAATAAAGTGTGATATCATGTGGATTAATGTTGCACTTTATTTCGTTAATATCAAAGAAAGGGACCGTCCCTCTTACGCATTAAAATGAAAATAAAGTGTTATTATTATACGGGCCCACGCACAATAGGCCTATATACACTTGAATTAAATTGCGGGGCTTTAGTGATTTCCCTAATTTTTCAATCTTTGAGCCCCGATCACTTCCTTCCTATCTTCTTTTATCTAAAAAGCCCCCTCAAAATTTCTTTACCCCTCCTTTTGCTGGCTTAATAGTCCCCCAAAAAAATCCCCTTTTCCGTCCTCTCGAACAAGAAACAAATTAAATTTGATGCAACCACTGCTATATATATATATCGTGTTTCAAGCCCCGAACGACTGTTTTCAATGGAGAGTCCCCGTACAACATTACAAGCGGGCTTGAACACGATTATATACAGGTGAGTCAAAAAAAAAAACTGACCCTGAATGTATCCGCCATTTTTAATTTTTGAGGTAACATATACTAACAATTTGTGGTATAACTTAAAAGCTTGTTCATTATCTTTAATATGCCCCATAGGATCAATTCAATTGGTTGAGTAAACCGAGCTACAGTCGTTTGAATCAAGTAGTCTATTTTGCGCTCTGTCCACGGATTCACATTAATGAAACGGCCGTTCAGAGAACCAATAGTGTCCACAAGAAATCGGACTATTCATTGACTTGCAGATAAATGTGGCGCTATTTAACCCCACCAAAATTCAGTCGGCAATTTTACCATCAATGCCCTCTTGACATTTCTACGTCCCCTCATCACTCATAAAAATTCATTTTAAAAATAAATTACTTGATACATGTATCGGTTTCTGGAGGAGTTGAATGAATCATACCATATGAAGAACAGACATCGGTGACAACCTTTTGAGGTTTAAATGACTGTCTATATTTGCAGACGAAAATTATGCACATCTTGAAAAAAGTGTTTCTTATAAAACTTACCATTTTCACTGACTTTACACCCTTAAGGATACACTTTTAGTTGACATAAACTAGACATACCCTATCATTTTGGGGACTTCATTTGGTTATTTAACCGCCGTGCATTCAAATGGGAATCTTTGGATAGGGTAAAAGCCGACTACTTGATTCACAAGAATGTAGCTCGGCCTATACTTATGCGATTGGAAAATTATCTTTGCAGCCAATTAAAGATAATGAATAAGCTTTCTATGATACGCAAATATGTTAGATAATGTTATTTACAAATTCAAAATGGCGGAGACAATATGGGTCCATTGTTTTTTTTACTCACACCTGTAATAGCTTGATATCCCAGCTATATATAAAAAATAATCGGAGTTTACTGTTCTTCTTACTGAAAAGACAGAAATAAGCAACATAATACACATGATATCCACTTTATTTCTGTCCTTTTCCGTAAGAAGAATGAACACTATTTATTTTATATATAGCTGAGATATCAAGCTATATATAATCGTGTTTTCCAAGCCCGCTTGGTCATTGTGTACGGTGAACTCCATTGAAGCAGACGTTTTCGGGGCTTGAAACACATTATATATCTCTAGCAGTAGACCAGATAAGATGAGAAAGAAGGAGTTTGTTCGACTGCTACTTCAAAAGATAAACTGTTCAACCGCCTATTCATCTCAATCGGCTTATATCTAATCGATTGGACCAGACTTACGCTACTATGCTGGAGAACATTACATACACCTGTCTTAATCCCAGAACTTCCAATTACCCATTTTGTCAATTGATTTGCACAGGTTCTAATACAACTTTGGTTGTGACCAGTACAGCGAAACGAGTCGCCTGCATCGTTTATAAAACACCTTTGACCCAAATTCAAAGTTATTTTGGCCTTTGGACACTTATCTGACACAAAACAGTATGTTTGAGATGTATTGAAAATGCATTTATCTAATCATTCATCAATTATCATATTTAACAGGAAATAACCGGATATTGTGTAAATTAAGGCTAAAATAATAACATCTTTTATTGACCCCCAAAACATTGAATCAATGTTAGTTACCGAAAAAGGTCGATTTTGCTGTTTTTCTTTCGTTAAAAAGCCACTGATTTCTTCAATTATTTCGCCAACGCTTAAAATCAATAACAACCAGTCAGAACAACCGCGGAGTTCAATTGCCAGCAGAGATCTTTCAGCTGGAAAATTAATAAGTCGATTTTAGTGGGAGTGTGTCAATTAACTCCTGTTGTGAAATCTTCCCGAATGCCAGCTTGAGGCGGTTGAACACATTACCTTCAAAGGTCCAATCGAGTGGCCCTTGAAGTTTCCTACACAATGAGCCGGTGAATGAGAGTAATCCCGGGTAATCGGATTGCAAAATCGAGCCATCTCCTTCTTTTCTCATCTTCTCTTAGTAGACAAACCTTATTTGTTATGCCTCGCAATTTAAATTCACCCAACCAAAGCTGGCAGACAACTGTCTACATAAAGCACATGCCCTAGTCTTTTATTGACTTCAAGTAAAGAATACCTCCAGATTTGCAAAAGCATGGGATACAGCGTTTTTTGTCAGACATAAAATCCATCACTTGGCTAGTGGGATTAGTCAAGCTATATATATAATCGTGTTTCAAGCCCCGCTTGGTTATTTTGTACGGGGAATCTCCATTGAAAACAGACGTTCGGGGCTTGAAACACGATTATATATATAGCAGTGGATAAACCTGAACCTCTATGCTATTTTCTAAATTAAATCATGTAAGAGGAAACGGTCCCTTTCTTTGATATTATCGAAATAAAGTGAAACATAATTCACATAATATCACCGTGTCTTTTCGGTAAGAAGAACGGTAAACACCGATTATTTTTATATATAGCTGAGGATATCAAGCTATATATATAATCGTGTTTCAAGCCCCGCTTGGTTATTTTGTACGGGGAATCTCCATTGAAAGCAGTCGTTCGGGGCTTGAAACACGATGCCATCAAATTTAATTTGTTCTTTCGTCCGGAGGACGGAAAAGGGGATTTCTTTTGGGGGACTATAGAGAGCGAAAAGAGGGGTAAAGTAAATTTTGAGGGGGGCTTTTTACGTAAAAGGAAGATAGGAAGTGATCGGGCTTGAAAGATTTGCAAAATTAAAAATCACTAAAGCCCAGAAATTTAATCAAGCTATATATAGGCCTATTGTGGCGTGGGTCCGTATAATATAACACTTTATATCAGTCTATTACGTAAAAGGAACGGTAAACACAGATAATTTCTATACAGGGTGAGTCAGAAAAAAGTACAACCAAACGAGAGATTTTTTATGAAGAAACATTAACGGAATTTACCAAATTAATTCATGTGTTTGATAGTCTGTTTAATCAGCTTTCACAATAATTTTAAATTTTTAAAATCGATCAAGCCATTCAAAGGCTACAGTTATTTTTGTGAAGGTATCCATTTTCTAACCCGAACAAATTGCACACTGACTGTACACACGAGCCTCATTACTATACCCATTACTACGCAGCGTGAGGGCTTCAAAATAAACTAACTGGTTGAATCTTTGGCGCCGTATTCAAATGCTACGCAGGACATGTGTTGAATGATAATGATGAATATTTAAGATTTATTGAAATTAACAGGATATATTTAAAATGGAAAAAATCTAATACTTTATCTGTTATCCAGCCCTATATTTTGACAGTTTTACTTCATGGAAATCAAGCAAGTTGAAAAGAATGCTGCAAATTGTTGCTTCAAGTCTAAATATTGATTTCATTAAATATTATTTTGATATCTGCTTTTATTTTCGTCTTACCCAACGATATAACCAGACATTTCTATTTGGAGAGGGGGACCAGGCGATGGGAACCATTTAACTTTTGAGGCATCACTAAAATACGTTTTGCAAAGGCGAACACGGTAATCTGTCAATACTATAAATTTATTACTTTTTCTGATCTCTGGGGCCAGGAGGGGGCAAAGATTTTGAATGGGGAATCCCGCCCTTGCCCTCGCCTCCTCCTCCCTCACCCACAGACTGTTTACTTCACTGGTGTTCCCTGACATTTATTCCAAAACAAAAAAAAATGTTTAATTAATGGCGGATATGCTTCAAATACCAAGCTGAACGTAACTCCAAGAGTACTCTTTGAGTTACTCTAGGTGTACCTTGTTCGGCTTTCACATTGGGTAACTTCACTTCTGCAGCTGTAACTTTGAACGCGTTAATCAATTTTAATGCGGTAATTTTTATACGAAAGCTAACAAACAGCGTGTACTACAAAAATAAAATATAGGATAGCACAGAGGGTTTTTCTATTCTATGAAAAATCCCTCATTTGGTTGTACTTTCTTTTGACTCACCTGTATTAGTCGTAGGATATCAAGCTCTATATATATAAAATCGTGTTTCAAGCCCCGCTTGTTATTTTGTACGGGGACTCCATTGAAACAGTCTCGGTTCGGGGCTTGAAACCGATTATATATATATACAGTTGATGCCATCAAATTTAATTTGTTCCGTCGTCCGGAGGACGGAAAGGGGATTTCTTTTGGGGACTATAGCCATCGAAGAGGGTTAAAGTTTTTAGGGGGCTTTTTTCATAAAAGGAAGCTAGAAAGGAGTGATCGGGGCTTGAAGATTTAAAAATTAAAAATCACTACAGCCCCGCAATTGAATCAAGTTTGTATAGGTCTATTGTGCGCGGGTCCGGCCTCCTATGCTTTTCCTCTCCCTCCTCCCGTTGGTTAAATCCAATGAAAAAATAAAGGGTTCCTATTTACTAGTGAATAATATTGCACTTTTTAATCCCGCCCTCGCAATTTCATAATAGCCGCTGGTCCAGGTAGCATTTTTAACAGAAATAAATTGTAACATTATAATGTCATATTTTTATCAATTTCTTTGAGTAAAAAGAAACGCTAAACAGTAAGGCCTATTATTTTTATTTAGACGCGAGGATATCGAGCTATATATATAAATATATATATATATATATCTATATCTAATATATATATCGTGTTCAAGCCCCTTTTGGGTTATTTTGTACGGGGAATCTCCATTGAAAACAGACGTTCGGGCTTGCAACACTGATTATATAATGGATATCACTTAGTCTAATTTGTTTTCCGTCCTTTTTTCAGGTGCACGTGGTGAATCAAATTAAAATTCATATGGCTTACCATACGACTCTCACGCTCTCGCATGTGTCGTAGTTGGTGACTAGTGTGTGCGTTCAGGCATGGCAATTGGTCTTTTGTGCTTAAGCTATTTCAAACAATCTAGGGAGTCAAATTGTGACGTCATACTTACGGGCTTAAAACACGATATTGCCAAAGTTAGATATACCTTGCCTGCATAGCGGGTTCACGTCTCAAAACCGTCTCCAAAGCACGTGCCTTAGATTTAAAATATGTCTTGGAGTAGAGCACTTATTATTTCTTTTGTTGAAGACATGTCCAAACACAAGACACGGTATTTATAGTAGATTCAACCCATCGTGTCACCAGAGGAAAAGTTTTGGACAGCGTCGATTAGTTGGGAGAGGAGGGAGAATATGTGGCCCGATTCACCTGTTTCATGAATGAACTAGATAATCTGGCCTATTTTAACATCACCTTTACATAGAGAGGACACTTGTTCCTTCGAATTCAAACTACAAATGCTCAAAATTCAATAACATTCAACTCACCTGTTGCATTGAATACTATTGAAGCCCGGGATTGAAGCAAATAAATTAGAATGTTTTGAGAGTTATAAATGCGTTTAAGTCGACTTGAATGCTGTCATTGAGCATGGAATTGATTTTTCTCTGCTATCAGACTGCATGATTCAGCTATTTCAATAGCGTGGAATTTTAGTTTGCACATACTGCACATCCCCCACATTCAATACTCATACCTTCGGAAAAGTACTAGAGGTGACACAATGGGTTGAATCTACTATAGTCATGACATGATTGTTACAATGTATATCACAATGCAAGGGATATCGCGTAGGATATCTACGCTCTCTATTTTTTCAACACCTGTATATTTTTCAAATTTGCAAAGTCGAGAAATACGTATGTTTTCAAAAACAAAAAAGGGGATTTTTAAAAAAATAATTTCAGTAGTCACTGTTAACATGTGATGGTCTTTATATGAAAAGCGAGTTAATTTTCACTCAGCTATTATAGTCGACTTCTCTTTTTCATTAAATTCGATTCATTGTCATTTGCAATCATAATTATGAAACATTATTGGACATAGCTGAAATTCATACAATGTGACTTGCGTTGAGCACTTGAACAGCTTTACACAACGGAACATCATACCATAACCAACCCAGAATGCCAGTTTGCCATTTCCATCCTTTTCCCCTCTTTCTCAGTCAATACTCCTGCGAAAAGTTAAGTGTGCATACCAACAATATGATCGAGAACATTAAATTTCTCGTTCACGTTGTCCTTCAACTTCTTTCAAAATCACGTTGCAACCCCGGCACAGTTTTTAAACACTTCTCTTATTATCTTCTAATTTAACATTTTTAAGATTAAGAAAGGAAATGTTTCCATTGCTCCAGGTACACGGTTCACTTTGTGATATTACACTAAATAAATACAGAGTGGTTCTTCAGGAATTAACCCTCGTCCAGCCAAGGGTTTCCTACTACATTCACGATTAAGGGGGGGGGGGGTTACCACCCCCTGATTTTTTTCGTAATTAAGAGACAAATATCATCTTGTTTGGTATGAATGTGTAGCTACATTATATCATTTATTAAAATAAAGTACCACCAGTGCATCGAGAACTTTAAATGTCACGTTCATGTTGTCCTTCAACTTCTCTTAAAATCATGCCACCACCCCGGCACAGTTTTGTTTAATATAACTTCATAATATAACGGTTCACTTTGTGGTAGTACACTAAATTCATGCAGAGTGGTTCATGGGATTTAACAACAAAGCGCTCACGCGTGCGCGTATTTTATCTCGCGAGAGCGGCATAGAATCTTGATGTGAAATCAATAAGCACCAAAATTAACTTTGCGTTTGCAATTCATTTTTACTAATAAATCATTATTTGTCAAGCCTAATAATATTATTTTTCAGGCAAAATATTATTTATAAAATGATAGTGATTTAAGGGATTATTAGGTATCTCTGCGAAATTTGTCGGTCATATCTAGTCCGTTCAGAACCAGACCTCGAGCGCGCAGCGACAGGTCTGGGAAAAAGTGTATTCAAAATGCTTTAGTATTTCATTACCGTACAAATGAATAGGCTGCGGGAATTTTTTTCCGCAGCCTATCCCCCATTCCCCCCTATATTTGAAGCATTTGGCCCTTGAAATGGAATTCTATAAATACCTGAGACTATCCTGAGTCCGAATATTCACCCTACTTACAGATTTTTTACCTCTTTCATGTCAAAATCCAACGAATAAATTTGCTTCTCAAAGCCCTATAAAATGTCTTCCAGTGCGAATCAACAAACGCTGACGGAATAGTCCATCTAGAAGGACCCTCCTTCTCCCACTGACCTTGCCACCGAGCGCGTAGCGCGACTTCGCGCTCGGTGGCTAGGTCACAGGGGGATGGGCACAGGGAGGAACGAGGGTTCTTCTGGATGGACTAGTGCAATACGGTTGTATATGGAAAGACTTTCTTTGACCAGAAAAGCAGATAAAGACATAATTTGCTACTGGTGCTGTGGAATAAAATTTAATTAAGAGTTCAATGCAGCTGTAGGGATACGAAAGAGTGAGTAAATTAAAACTAAAACTTTCGTCAATTAGATCATTGCTCACCCTCGGGCTTCGTCCTCGTTGGCGTAGTTTTCCGAGGTGAGCAGTTGATCACTAGTCATATCTTGGCATTAACAAAAATAATCAAGGGAATTACGCCGACAACAGGGTACCACAGATAGCACGGCAGTGTTTACAGGATAGGCCATTGTTCTCCGACAGCCATACTATCAGAGTAGACCACTGATCTCTATACAATGGATTGGCTCCGTACTTGCAACCACTGACGGCCATATTGGTACTCCAAAAAGAGCCCAAGCAGGTGGTTAAGAACCGGTCATTTACACAAAATGTGTTTCCATTGACATGTGGATAAGCGACATAACAGAGTACACAATCACGCCAATTCAGTGAGCTCAGGCCCGTGGCCAGGAATTTATTTTTTTTTTTTTTTTTTTTTTTTTTTTTTTTTTTTTTTTTTTTTTTTTTTTTTTTTTTTTTTTTTTTTTTTTTGTGCGGATTTGCCAGAAGCGGACCTTTTCGGTACCCACAAACCATTTTTTTCGGCTCGCTGCGCGCGCAGGTTGACCCAAAATTTTTCACCGTCTTCTCCCAATTCTGGTGGTGGTGGTGGTGGTGGGGGTAAGGTGGAATGACATTATCATAGCGTTGAGAAAAGAAAACAGTAAAAAACCATCAACCATGCGTAATGTAATGGATTAACAGCTACTTAGTCATTCCTATACCATGCACCACAACCCTTAATACAACAAAAATTTACGCAAGCCGCAAACTTTAACTTGGCAAAAAGGACCTTCAACATGACAAAGCGGACCTTCAACATCATTTTTTTTTTTTTTTTTTTTTTTTTTTTTTTTTTTTTTTTTTTTTTTTTTTTTTTTTCCCCCCCCCCCCCGGCTACGGCCCTGAGTGAGCTCAATGTATCTGCAGTTGTGCACGTATGGGGTGACATGTCCCTAAAACAGGCACTCGAGATACAACTTCTGTTGAACAGGTGTCTCTGGAATGCTATAAGGTAGACCAAGATGTCCGCCGGTTGCTTCACTGATTACTGTTGTGTAGCCAATCCATTGTATTGAGATCAGTGGAGTAGACTGTAGCAAGGTCTGTGTAATCGCTCATCTGCCCCGTGTATTTCAGATGCAACCACGGGGAGAGCGGATAATTGATTTTTCACGGTCCTACTGTGATTTGAACCTCGGACCTTCTGCACCGGAGGCAATAATATATTATTTATTTAATTTTTAAATTTGTATGAGTAACTTAGAAGCGAATGATTTTTTTTTTAACTGGCTGTAATGTTATTTTACAACCTCATATATTTGTATTGATCTAATGAGATCCTTTAAACTTTTCATTGAGCTGGTATATTTATTTTCAAAACTCTCCAAAATGGTTATAACTAAATGATTACTCTAAAATCACGTTTTTGATCAGATGACTAAGGCTAAAGTTGCATTGTTCACTCTGCACCAAGTCCTGGACGACACAATACTTGCTGCTCCTAACAGGCACAAGTCTCTGCTTTGATGAATCAATGTGTACGTCAAAAATGGGTGAACCTCATAAACATGCATGTTGAATGTCGAAATGCATCCCTAACATGTTGAATGGCCTTCACTCCAGTCTGAACAGTCATGTTGAATGGCTATTCCCATTCTCCACTGGAATGGCTGTACATCCTGAACATACTGCACAGTCAGCAGAGTTGTGTATACAAAGTCACAGGGGCGTGCGATGAACTTTTACAATCAATTTCAGCCTTAACCCGTTTAATATTCACCGTATATTGAGCTTTATAGTCATGAAATCGGCTCGGCGTTTTTCCCATCAGTTTATCCACTGGAACAGAGTTGTTTTAAGTTTCTCCACTGGAAAACAGTCTAGCAGTTTCTCCATTGGAAACATTATTTTCTAGGTCACGACAGCTCAGAAGTTTCTCTATTTGACTCTAAATCAAAATTCGCCAGCTGTCTATTCCTGAAATGCGTGTTTAGTCCAACTCACAATAACGGACAAGTTCGCTGATGATTTCATTTTTACGCGGCATACGGGCGCTTGTGCAGTCAATTGTCTACAAACGCAGAATGTCTCCCAATCAATATTGCAAATTACCGTAATGTTCTCAATTGATTCACGTTTAGCTTACGTCCACGCCGGTAAATCCTTTTATATGATGCAATGACGCGGTTCTACAGAAAAAAAAAAAAAACAAAAAAAAACAAAAAAAAACGTTTTATTGTGGCGGGGTCGCCACAGTGTCAGGTACCCACTTCTGCAACCATGTTTAATGGTCTCTTATCTAGTAAATTATGCAATCAAGTGACAACATTGAGACGTAGGTTTTAACTGTGTACCCGCCATAATGGCAACTCGTCGAGCCCCAGGGTTGGGCGTTTTAATTATTAAGTACGGTACTTATCCGAGTGATGAGCAATCTAGATGTTATGAATATTAGTCTCACGTAACATCCTTTCTTTTTTAGGGAAAGCAAGCAATTGATGTTGATATTGCTAAAGTTCTTTGAAATTGCCATAAAGTCCATTTTTATAGTCCATTCCAGATGTTTACAGTCGCTAGATATCAAGTTGATCTCATATCCAAAATTCACTTTACAAAATTGAAAGTCTGTGAGGTATCACTAAAGGAATTTTTTAACATGCGAAGTTGGCTTGTTTTGTCACTGAACTTTGCACCATTTTTTTTAAGATACTGCCAAACATATTTCCTCTGTTCAATTACCGAATTTGTTCAAGTTAAATTTTTTGTAATGTGCACTCTCCACTTCCTCTTTTAATGGCAAAATTAATGATATTTTTAGCTTAGCAATCGAAATGGCATGCTGAACATAAATGTTTAAGAGTGCACTACAGAGTGGCAAAACTTAATTTTAAAATGATTTATTACAATCGCTGTCCCATACACAGTTCCACTACAAAACCTGATTAGGTTAAAGGGAACCATCAAGAACGAAGTGGATTCGTAGTTACGTTTTTCACGAGGGCGAAGCCCGAGTGAATTCGTAACTACGAATCCACTCTTTCGAGAGGTTTCCCTGACTTAAACCATTGCTCACAATGTAAAATCAATGTCCGTGACAAACCCATCAATCATTTGAATACCTGTGAATTCGTAACTTTTGCATATTTACTCATCCATTGAGAGTCTGAAAGAGTTGAAAGCTGTTATTTGGCACGATAAGATTAATTATCGATCTCGTTTTCGAGTCCACACATCAGTACATGTGGGGAGGCATACTTTTGCTATGTCTCAGGTACCCATTCAGTGGACATGATGGATAAAGCGTAGTTTCGAAAGCTCTTGCGAGGAGGAATGGATTTTTTGAAAATTAGGCAACAATGTCACACCCAGATATCCAGCCCACTGCAGAATCACACACTTGGGGATTACTATTGACCGACCGACGAATGTCTTTATACCTGTGTTTATACGGGACAACATTTAATTAATTGGATCAATGCCACCGAGATATGCACTTGGATAACAACCCTAGTTTGAACGCACTTGCCAGGCGGAATGGATTAGGATTAATTACTGGGCATAATAATGGCCAACGGTTTTTTCTCCATATAACGCAGATATCAAAGCTAACTGCAGCAATCGTACACATTGGAAACATATTGAATGACCGACTATGAGAATTTATACGGACAGATTTAATTTTGAAAGTACTATTCCCCCCTGTGTATGCCAAGAGAGTACAACATTTGTAAACCAGTCGCAGATTTGCAGTCTAGAAGGTGCGTGAAATTGTGTCATTTTAGACCAAAATGTCCGGGGGAGGGTAATCTCAAATATATGACCATACGGGGACGTGCCGTAAATATGGGTCTCATTTCAACCTTCTGGTAAATGAAAGCACCTTTTTTCATGCCAGTTTTAGATATAGTAATAGGCCTCCTATTTTAAAACTCTAGAACACATTTGTTGAAAATGACCTCAAATTTCCTAAATCTGAAGCCAACTTTGCTAATAACGTCGAATTTTGATGAAAAAATGGCATATTGGTGTTAAATGGAGCGCTAAAATAACACTCTGGATAGCTAAAGCTTTTTCAGCAAAAAATTGGTATAGATTGGGTTCATATTTGCAGATCTAAGAGGAAAGTCCCTACCACAAGCAAATTTGAAACCCCCCGGGAAAATGGTTTTTCGGCTTCACGCTCGCATACATTTTAAAATTGAGAGTATTGATTGCCATTTTGATAATGTTTTGAGTGTCTTATCGACAGTTAAAAAATGAGCCAAAAGGCAAATATAAAAAAATCCAGGTAGGCACATGCACTTTTTTTTACTAAAAAATAAAATGACGCTGAGGGGTTTCTGGCAAAAAGAAGCTGAGAAAAACCTTTTTTGTGGCCATATCTATTACAAGATAAAAAGTTCAATATAGTCATGGCTTTGTTCGTGTTACAGAATAGTCAATATGTGAATTTACCTCAAGCAACCCTACATATGTGACCCCATATGAATCCCCTAAAACTTGTGAAAAACCCCTATAGGACACGGTAAAAAAAAGGACCCCCAAAAAAGTAACGCAGCATGTCTTAAATACCCCCGTAAGTTAACAAAACCATGGTCTATGCACGAAAACATAAAAATCAGATCAATAGTTCTGTTTTTCTTGCAGAATTGTTGGACACCTTTCTTGCTCCATTGTGATCAATATACAACCAATGTCCCATTTTACGAAAATGTGTCACATTTTCAAAGTTGCACTAGACATTATTTAAATACACAACCATGCATTATTGTGACAAACACTTCACGGGAAGAGAGTGCGATGACTTTCACTGAATGGCAATCAATATGAGCTATAGTCTGATTTTTTATTCCTGTTAGTAAACGCATATTGTTGGTGGTAAGAATTCATTTGGAGGGGCATGTGTTGAGATAAAAACTAAAAAGTCGTATTAACAGCTGAAATGCTCAACTTTGTTCAACAGGATATGATGCTTTAACCCATTTTACGTGAACATTATTGTATCGAGTATGTAAAGGCTTCATAACAGATTCAATTGAATAGATTGTCGTAAAGTGTGAGACACTCTATCCATTCCTTTGTTTGGCGTCAATCAAAGAACGGATAAAGTGTCACGAACATCGAGGCTGGGTGAAAAGGAGGATTAAGCCACGTAAATATTGTAGTTCGTTATGCGTGACCAAAACTCTAAGCTATTTTTTTTAACGATTGGACCAAACTCTCAAATATTATTTCTGGAACAAGATGAATAAATTGAAACGTATCAGATTTTCTAGTATTTCTTAGTGACGTAAAAGAACTTTCAATTGGTGACTAATAATAACTTATTCATATCATTTTCTCATGTTGAATGCTTCAGAGTTTGTTCAATTTTGGTGTTTGGAATTTATTCAGTGCATTTGCTTTGTAATATTTTCTTCGTGAGAAAAGGGACATTTTTTCATTATGGCCTTAATTTTATCCGGTATCATGACATCGAATTTCTATTATAGTGATTGGGTAAAGTATACATCCTCTCAGAACGAATGGAATCATCGACACGCCCCAAAAACTTTTAATGAACTGACACGAATAAAAAATCCTACTATAATATGGCTATAGCTTTTACTGCAACTTTTAAAAAGGGAGACATTTTCTTATAATGGGTATTGTGCTGGCAATATTGATCGCAATGGGGCAAGAAGGGTATCAAAATTTAGGGAAGAAAACGAACTATTGATATGATTTTATATTTTCGTGCAAAGACCAATGGTTTGTAACCTATAGGGGTATTTAGACATGCTGCGTTACTTTTTTGGGGGGTCTTAGATGCCCGTCTCCGCCCAATTGGTTTGTTTTGACATCACACTAGGACCTTAAAATAGGCCTAATCAGAATCATATGGATAATACAAATGATTGAAAAAATATTAATCAATATTAATCACTAGATTGACAACAATCCGAGGCCATGTAAAACTGCATTACAACTCTAAACGATACCTTTTAACAAACAATAACCGAACTTTACATGATACCTTTAAAGTGAATACAAGAATTAATCCGCATTTTTAAGAAATTATAATTCGCTAAATTCCATCTGTAGTAAATGAAATCCAAGCATAGGCTTAAACAGTAGAAAAATTTAAAGATTGAAATAAGTTAGAAATAAAAAAATTCAAAAATTATATATATATATATATATATATATATATATTAAGGCCCAAAACAAAGAACCGAAAGGTATGTTACATTTTGAAAAATACCTGACAAAGATTGCAGGCCTGAAATGATTTGAATTAAATTATGAAATACATGAAATAGATCAACCATAGATTATAAGATCAAAATAGGTTAAATTTTAAAAATCAAATATGTTAACACTGGAGTGCATATAGTTTTTAAAAAAAACACGTGTACAAAAATAATAAAAGTACAACAAAAACTTCAGAAGAACAAAAAATAACTCTCCAAGTCGTTATTTTCACATGATTTCTGTTTATTAATTTTGTAGACCCATTTTATATTCGTTCACCCGTAAATACCACAATATGGTCAATCTATTTATTAAATCGTGAGATCATTTTCTACGAATCTTCTGTTAAACATGTTAATGTGTGGGTTAAATTCCCCGTAGTTTCGTAGATACGAATCTACACTTGACTGTGCATTCGTAGATACGAATCTACACTTAGACATGGTAACAGAAGATTCGTAGAAATTAGACCACGGTTTAGTAAATAGAGTGAAGTCACTGCAATGGTTTAAGAACAGGTGAGTTCAGCAAAGCGTTACAACAGCTGTCAAGTATTATTGTGTCCAAGTTGCAGGCAAAGAGTCGTCTTTTGCAGTATTCAAATCATGCAGTGTAATTTAAAACTGGAACACAAACTAATCATGATCATTAAAAGTTCACACTTCCGAGTCTCGTTATTTACTAGTGTACACCCTATCGTAACAACAATATAATATTTATCAATACATCGGAAATACCCCATAATGAAATCCTTTGCGTGGACCAAAACTCACATACGTCTTTGCGAAATGGAATAGACATTTTACTCTGATTCTCTAATCTACGCTCAGGGAGCATTTTTTTTTTTGCGCAATGACACGTTGCACTTGTATATAGCTGTCCCAACTCGATTCATCTGATATGTAACCCCGTACCATTCTTGCGAGGTGAAAAAGTCAATGAGGCGTCAGCACAAACGAACTTCTCCACACTTTGTTAGATCATACTACAAAGCGCGCCACGTGCTTATATAATAACCTTGGTTGGGTCCATTGTATAGCTTTATAACCAAAGCACAGACAGGCAAACAGATTCGCCCTGGGCCAAAATCTCAAATTACATTTCATTCTTATAATAATTTTCTAGACACGTAGTACAATTTTTTGTTGCAATAGATCGAAGTCCATATTAGCGAAATGTCAGTGGTTTTGTACTGACATCGTCTATATGCTGTGGACCGTGGAAATATGCACAAGGTAAAAATACACTTCACAAAATATTTCCCATCCATGACATTGTACCGTTTTGCTAGTTCCGATATTTCGTGTTGTTCATCCACTTCACATGGGCGATCGGAACCTTCGTGCCACAGCGGCATTGTCCTATTTCCGGGTTTCCACTGAATGTTCATGCATGACCCCGAGCAGTAATTGGTTTGGAATGGATCACACCACTGTATTACATGGTGTGACGTCGTAATTAACCCGTCGTGCCTCGATTTGTTGGGTTGCAGAATTCTTATGACGTGTGGTATGCGCAATGGAGTAGCGGTTCCCGCGGCAACCTGGACTCCTTTAGAAATATTGTTTGAGTGTCCGGTAAAAGTTTCTTCGTGCGCAAGGACTTCTGTTAATCATGTTTGAACGTAGACGTTTAGAGAGAAAATGGTAAAAACTCGAATAGTGTCGATCTGGATGCATACAATTTACAATCAGCAGTGACTGGTAAACATCATTCATCATGCTTAAGGAGGTTTTTATGACAGCTAACAATTAGAAAATTGCTAACACAAAACCATGTTTGCTACTTACTCTGAATAAGCTTCTGAACCCAAAACCAAACAACTTCCTAATGTATTCAGCTACTGAACTAAGTAGCTCATTTGCCAGGTTTTTCAGCGACAGGTTACAAAATCAGACGGGACCGTGATAATTATCCAGGTCTAACTCGCATGAAGATCCACGTGGTACAATACTTGATGAGACCGTTCCAATGCCATGAGTTTAATCCAGTCACTGTTGAAAAGTTAACCAAAAGGTGTATTTGTCAACTCCATCCAAATCATGTTCCTTAGACACCATTCCGCATTGTTGTTACTTAAGGAGAATGTCGCAACTCTGGCTGAGCCCTTAACACTATCATTAACAAGTCTAGTCCGCAACTGGTGTTTTTCCACAGCTACGCTTCCGGAAGGGCTTGCTGTGACACCCATTCTCAAAAGCCTTCCCTAGACAAAGAGGTGTCCTGAGCTATCGCCCTGTGTCAAATTTTAGTTGTGTGTCCAAGTTCTTGGAGAAAATAGTGAGTGCGCAGATAAAGGATCATCTTGTCTCAAATGACTTAAATGAGAAGTTTCAATCAGCTTACAAAGAACACACAGCACTGAAACGGCACTTCTGCGTGTC
The DNA here is from genome assembly GCA_023653785.1 of Ophioderma brevispina. Taxonomy (NCBI): domain Eukaryota; kingdom Metazoa; phylum Echinodermata; class Ophiuroidea; order Amphilepidida; family Ophiodermatidae; genus Ophioderma; species Ophioderma brevispina. The sequence goes on along the minus strand of JAMKCH010013393.1, from coordinate 4,583 downwards.
AAGCGTGTCCTCAATGCAATTCACAACATTAAGCAGTTGCTATTTCTGCTATATCTTTCTGCAGCTTTTGATACTGTTGATCATGCCATTCTTTTGGATGTTCCGTTGATAATATATTCAAAATTCAAGGTACTGCTTACAGTGGATTCGGTCTTAACTGCAGAACCGCGCTTTCGTCTGCGCATTGGGGATGCAATCTCAAACAACATCATCTCCCTCTCGGTCTTCCTCAGGGTTCTGTGTCGGGCCTCTCTTTTCATATGTACACATACTGTATCGCATCAATCTTCCGAGTCACAATATGCTTACCACATAGTAAGTCTGATGATTACATCGCTATTTGACATTTGATCCTAGATTGATGGGGATGCCAAACATGCGTCAAAAGACTCTCTCTTTGTATTGAGGAAATCAGTGAGTGGATCGCTGTAACAAACTCAAATTGATGATGAAAAGACGGAATTTTTCATCACATGTTGCATCCTATTCACAAACGCCTCAAATATATTACCATCAGGGTCCGGGACAGTGGATGTTCCCCAGTCCTCGCCAATTAGAAACCTTGGTGTTATGTTTGATCAGACAATGTCTATGACTGAACAGTAAAGGTCATCATTAGTCTGTTAACTTTCACCTTCTCAATATTTACCGGATCCGCCGCTTTATCACATTTGAGAATTGTCTCATCTCGTTCTGTTCACTGATTTTTATCTCGCATTGACTATGCCAATTCACTTTTGTATGGAATGTCGGCAGAGATCGGAGTAAACTTCAGATTTTGCAGAATATAGCAGCCAGGCTGGTGTTCGGATCTGATAGAAGGACACAGCCACACCACGCCTTAAAGATCTCCATTGGCTACCCAATTAGTGAGCGCGTTGGCTTTAAGCTTATGCTTCTTCTTACAAGGGCATTTCCGTCTTACTTGTCCGAATACCTCTCTTTTTATTCCTGGCAGGCCGATTGCGGTCTGCAGATGACAAGACGCTCCTCAGTGTTTCCCGCACAAAAAGGTCAGTGGGTGACAGGGCTTTTCGCAATGGCTCCCCTACCTATGGAACTCTGCCTATCTCTGTTCGCACTCCAAGTCCATTGTTACTTTTAATAAGCCTAAAATTTTAATCTATTTCCTAAGAGTTGATGTGTGCTTAACGTGTTTTTGTATTGCCTCACATGATATTTAATTATGCAGCTGATTTCTTTTTTTTCTTTTTTTTTTATTTTATAGTTTGATGTTAGTACTTATCTCAAGTAATAGCAACAGGTATTGTAAAAGATGAACCTGTTTTAGTCTAAATAGTAATTACTCTCTATTTTTGTAAAGCGCTTTGACCTTGTTTTGATAAGGCGGCTATATCAATGCCGTTTTGTATTGGATTGTATTGTGAGGAATGTTAAGGCCTGAAATACACTATTGTGCGTTTCCATACATGCAGAAAATTGTATTTAGTGGTAGTGCATGAGTGAGTTATATGACTCGAGTGTGCCTCCAAGATTAATCCGTGTGGCAACGTGCAATATTCTTTAATTTTCCCTCTCCGACTTAATTGAATAGGTCCCAAACTCCAGGGGACAACGTATCAACGCGCATCGCTATAGTACTTTTTGGGTAAGTGGGTGGGGTAAGGAAAACGCGTCTTTTTACCTTATTGAGAGAGTTTAGATCAAAATATATTCTAGGACATTTTGAAACAACAGCTGTTTCCGTTAATGTCGTGTATAAAAATTTGTTGCAACGTTTGTCTAAATCATCTACATAGAGTCAAAGTTTTTGGTTATCGGAACTCGACTCGGTGCAATGTCCATATTTAGAGGTTGGTATTAGTGCTGGCAGCACAAACAGTTTTTTAGAGTACCAGGGCCGAATAATAACATTTTTCATCATTGCTAAAATTGACCGTTAGGGAGTTGGAGTGCATGAACGGGTGATACAAAATTAAAATTGGTGGCAATTTATGCTACGACACCATTTTCCAACACGGGAGGCCATCTTAAAGCCAACAACACCTAAGAAGACAATTTTGGTGTATTTTTTTTTTCTGGGTCAAGGAGTTCAATAAACATCCAAAACTATAAAGGTGTTGCATTGCCGATATTTTCCCCCAGAGTTGGTTGACATTTTATAGACACGAACTACATTTTTATTATAATCGAAATATACATTTTGGTTGCCTAGGTCTTACTCTTTCATTAACACCTCGCTGGAAAAAAATCGTGCAGAAATGGCTGAGCTGGAACTCCGAAAAGACGCAAACCCCCAAAACCAAAATTTGCAAGTTTTGGGATTTTACAATGGGGATGCAGTGTACTGGACACAAACACGCGGACCACAATCATCTTGTCAAGTAGGCTTTCTCGCTCTTCAGTCGGAACCCCTGTTTTTGAAAATCAATACACACTTATTATTGTGTTGTACCACACAGTTTACCATTGAAAATCCAAACTTTAGGTTTGGGGGGTTTGCTCTTTCGGCACTCTATCCAGCCATTTTTTGGAAAAATCTTTTATTATCCAAACATACATCGAAGTTTAGGACACAAGCACCTAATAAAGACCAAATCGGATATTTAATCATTACTTCCATACGGACACTTACTACAACACTTAATTCAATGGAGATTCATATTTTGACACTGCTATTTTTCTTCTTTTCTAACTAATCAATTTTTTGGCTTGAAGAAAATAGCTAATGAGAATTCGACAGATCTTATTCTTACCTTTTGATCTCTTCCAGTAAAATTTTGAAATATTTTTTACTCTTTTCGGTGGATCACTGCATAGTGTCCTCCATAATAATTGGACTTGTATTGAGCCTTTTACAACAGTGATACGATGGTGTTTCTCGTAGTCTTTTTGTACCTTCTACTAGCTAAATACTATTCTATTCACTGATTTGTACCCCCCCAAGCCAGTTTTGTAAAATTGAAGCCCTCCTCATTCACACCATGTTATTGTTTTTTTTCTTTTTTTTTTTTTTTTTTTTTTTTTTATTTTGTTTTTTTTGTGTTTTTTTTGTTTTTCCTTTTGGCCATTATAAATATACAAAAGCATGATAGAATATACAAAGTGACCCATGTCATTGCCCAAAAATCTCATTTGAACTTTAACACCACTCAATCGTGTTTAGGGCCGCCATCAATGACAATAGAATCTACTCGTCTAATACAGATTTAAACAAAATTGTTTATTTGCCAGCCCAAAAATCCTACATGCTATACTTCCCAATCCAGGTATCATAGAAATAGTAAGTCCTATGACCGCAAGTGTTAGTGACAAACTGCTCTCGCAATAACAGGGAGAAGAACGCCGATGCCTTTAAGAATACCCACTGCAAGAAACTGAATCACCGTAGTGCTGATAAAACCAAAAAGTCTAATCGGTAAAGACTGTTGTGATATAGGCATCGTGAACGTCCATTAGACAAAACAATATTTTTTGCCGCTATCCTGTTTTGTAGCCGCTGCTTCTGTTAGTGTACGAGATATTGGACATGCGTATTCCATGCATGGCAAATATATTGACTACGGCATCAAACAAAGGCTATCGCCCTGGTTCATTTCCCCCATAATTTACTGGTGACGACCCTCGTTATATACCTCAGAGGGAATATATTAGATTAACTAATTTCTTATTTGTTAGTATCAATCAAAAATTGTATACATCACAAAAGCAATTATACCGTAACACTAGCAATTTAAAGTAAAAATTAAAATATACGATATAATAAGTACAGTGTACATATATTAAACAACATAATGGTAACTGCAAAATACAACATGGACCAACAGTTTCAAACGAATGATGACGACAACAGCACCAAACAAGATCTTGGGAAGGAAAACACCCGCAGAAAAAACCACAGTTTGGGTACCAAGTCACTATATATATCTAGGAGATAGAACCGCTGAAAAATACTCTGGAAAATATCGCGGTACGCTGAAAATATTACTCCTTTGTTCTGTAGTATTTTCAGTAAAGTTCAGCGTTAGGCACTTGACTATCATGAGGTTGACTCTTTACTGCGCCATTTCAATAACATGAACGACTTGACGTATATGGTAGTAGACATTACATATCTGGAGTATAATTACACTGAAAGTGCCTCTGCAATCTTGAACTGGGCCTTGCGTGCGTGCCGGTAAGAGTTAAGCATTGTTGATCAACAAAAACACGTGTTCAGGCCAGTCCAGTCGACTAGCTGGTGTATGCATGTTCATAATCGGCGAACCATGCACAGCGGCAGCGATCATAAGAATAATAATAATAATAATAATAATATTATTTGAGGTACTTCCTTATGAATACAAAATGAAAACTAAACAAGTAACTCAGGAAAGAAATTTGGGCTACACAGCCCAAAACGTTATAAGTGCATTCTCTCCAGGAACAACATACATACAACATACAGGAGATGTGAAAAGAGACAGACAATGCTTGAATTAACTTGTAAGAAAATACTGCTTACATAGAAACTTGAATTTGGGAGAGAGAGGGCCTGCCGAGTGTGAAGTGGAATGTTCTCCCAAGTACTAGGAAAGGAGACAAAGACAGAATTGTAGAAGGAATTAGTCCTTGTCCGCCAT
>JAMKCH010013392.1:0-26772 GCA_023653785.1 Ophioderma brevispina | reverse complement strand
AAGTTTAACATCATGATAGAAATAGCTTCTTTCATTTATGAGATGGCTTGGTTAGCATTATGATATCTTTTAGCTAGAGATTGCTTGTTGCAATTATGAGATGCTTGTTAGCAATCATGAGATGCGTGTTTTAGCAATTATGAGATTGCTTGTTGGCAATTATGCGATTGTTGGCAATTATGAGAATTGCTTGTAGCAATATGAGATGGCTTGTTAGCAATCATGAGAATGCTTGTTAGCAATTATGAAATTGCTTGTTAGCATCATGAGAATCCTTGTTAGCAATTATGAGATTGCTTGTTAGCAATTATGAGGTTTTGCTCCTATCAATACGAGATTGTTGTTTGAGCAATCATGCGAAGCTTGCTAGCAATTTGAGGTTGGCTTGTTGAAGATTATGAATTGCTTGGTTAGCAATATGAATTGCTTGTTGGCAATTAAGAGATTCCTTGTCACAATTATGAGATTGCTTGTTAGCAATTATGAATTGCTTTGTTACATTATGAGATTGCTGTGTTAGCAATTATAATTAAGCTTTTTTTACATCATGAAATTGCTTGTTAGCAATGATGAGATTGCTTGTTGGCAATTATGCGATTGTTGGCAATTATGAGATTGCTTGTTAGCAATTATGAGATTGCTTGTTAGCAATTACGAGAATGCTTGTAGCAATCATGGATGCTTGTTAGCAATTATGAATTGCTGTTAGCATCATGAGATACTTTTTTTCAAACTATGAGGTTTTCTCATATCATTAAAACGAGATTGCTTTTTTAGCAATCATGAGAAGCTTGCTAGCAATTATGAGATTGCTTGTTAGCAATTATGAGATTGCTTGTTAGCAATTATGAGATTGCTTGTTAGCAATTATGAGATTGCTTGTCAGCAATTATGAGATTGCTTGTTAGCAATTATGAGATTGCTTTTTTAGCAATTATGAGAATTAGTGTCCAACCGATCGCATCGGCAGTTTTCCTTATCGGTCCGATAATACGCTTTCGAATCTGAATCGGCACGTTGAATTTCTTCATTTACCGATCTGACAAACCGATCAATCAGTATGACAAAACTCTACTAAGGCTTCCTTTTTTTAGGTTGACATCCTTTTCAAACGTCACCTACTTTCCTGCCTACTTTATTATGACGAATGTAATCACTGAAATTAACATCGCAATTATGCACACACACCCATGATGTCGAATGTAAATTGGGGATACCATATATATATAGGGCTGCCGACTCGTTGCACCTATCGCCTACGACTATTGTTTGCTACTTGCGACTATTTTAATGTAAACTTCAAAAAGCATTAAAATGATCTAAGAAATGATCAAAACGCAAGAAATATTCAAGCTGGTTCTTACTACATTACCTTAAGTATTACTCCATCCTGAGTAAATGTAAATGCATGTTTTGCCCATATTAATACATTATGCATTATCACTGTTGAAATCTCCAGCCTATACTCTATGACCCCGCGATGCCGTAACCAGTCGTCATTTTGTATTTTTCCTTGACATGGGAATTATTAAACAAAAAATTTTCATTACGATAAAAACACCACTAGAATGAGGTCTTATTGTCGGTCGGATGGTCCTCAATGTTCAAAATAACTTGACAGTGAAGAAGACCTACTATGTAGCCTTAATCTCAGATAAATTAAAAAAATGGTTTAGTGAATTCTATTTATGTGAGAGTATGAAAGGTAGCGAAAGATTTGGGGACTTCCCCCGAGTGTCTTAATTTAGACTACCACGTCGTGGCTGTTTAACCGAGGCGGGGTGGATCCATTCTAAACCCCCCAGACCCTCCTTTTGCCCGTTGCCCGCGCACAAAACTTAATGCTTGATCAAGTTACCGGGGGTCAAAGCACTGGGCGGCATATGCGTTGGCGGCCCAAGAAATCCCCTTTTAGACGTCGCCGTTAGTTTCACCTAAGATCACCAAATTTGAAAAATCCTAAATTTGTTATAGTTATAAAGGCCATATTTTCTCCTTATTCCAACACCGTCGGAGCATAAAAACAACTCCTGACCCACATCCACATCAGCGCTGTAATTTTTTTTATGTTTTGTGTCTTAGTCTAATTTGATTGCTTTGGCCTGTGTTAAAAGAGGCTTTGCCGCCATCGTCTGCGGGCATTGCAATCCAGTTGCGGTAAAAAGATCAAGATTCAACCTCTTGCGACTTCCGGGTTTAGTTTGGTTCTCCACGTTGTACTGCGCTCGTGTATTGACAATGTCCTCAAAATATAACGAGTGGCCGGCCAAATGCCATCACAAAACATCGTCTTTGCTGCAGTTATTTGTCATGGAAGGCCTAATTTCCTTTAGGAATTGAATAGACTCATGACATTGACGAAAACGTAGCGCTTGTCAATTGTCATTTATTAAACTTTACAATTGGTTTGCTCTTGCGATAGATAAGAAGATAAGTGCATTTTTCTTGCGTTGGATTTGCGTACAATATTGCATTCATTCCCTGAATTACTGTGCACTTTTTTGATGTATCCTAACAAACTTGAAGCTTGATAAATAATATGCATATTTACTGATCATGCTCAAGTCAGCCTGCCCAGCTACCCCGCCATTCCGTGTACAAGCCACATGTTGTGAGCTGGAAAAATACTACGAAATACGCTCGCTATGCATAATTTATATGTCATTTTAACATGACTTGGTACTTAGCCAAAATGAGCCTTGAAAAGAAGAGAGCATTCAACGAGCTTTCCTTGGGTCATCACCATGGTGATTTGTTTCAAGACTCTCCAGAATATATTAATCTCTACTATTAAAGCATAAGGGTTTAAAAATGACCTTTGCACTGTTTCAAATACCCATCTTGACGATCGGGAAATTCTCCATAGCGCGACACCGCGATCGTGAGTTTGAGAAGGCGGCATAGTCACCTTTGGAAAAAAAATGTCACGAAATTTAAACGTTGCGATTCAGACATCTTAACATTTGGAGCGCTCTAGAGACCAAAACATCACCACAAATAGTGAACTTTATAAGGAACACACATAGACCTTTTGGTTGCTAATTGGATATTTTTTTTTATTTCCAACACAGTGATTCGGAGATACATAATTTAGGTAGACCACTGTAGAATATATACACACACACGTGACAAATTTTACCGGCGTAGTTTGTTACTGTATTGCTTTGTAGTTTCTGTGGTTTATACAACATACATCGGTATCGGCATCGATCGGCCGGTTAAACCTAAATAATCGGCGATCGGTGGTTTCAGAACTGTTGTGATCGGTTGGACACAATAGAATGCTGTTAGCAAACTTAGGAGAATGCGTGTTATTTAATTATAGATTGCTTGTTAGCATCAGGAGACTCTGGTAAGCAATTATGAGATTGAGATTGCTTGTTAGCAATTACGAGAATGCTTGTTGGCAATTAAGTGATGTATAACAATTGAAATCCTGTTGTATTTCTGGTAAAAGGTCATAAATCATCCTGGCAATCAGTAAACAAATCCCCGCCACACTCACAAGCGTGTTTTGAGCCTTAATATTTAGCTTCTAAGTTCAGTCTGGACCACCCCTTTATTACCAAATCCAGACCTAACAAATCTTTGTCAACATAAGCGAATTGGTAGTGGTACAGGTCTGTAACATTCAGATAACAGCGAAATGCAGCTGAGATAGCATATCAAAACAATCAGACTAATGGTCCCGGTTATAACTGGGAGGTCATACGATGTAATAATTGTTATCTTCCAGAAAAAGCAAAACAGTGACCACTTTTCTGACATCATTTCTGATTACATGTGAAGTTCATGTGGAAATAAAGGGTTACAGCCCTTGGCAATGGCCCACACACTCGCGTAGTAGATTATGCACCGTTTTTTGTTGAACAAGCACTCGCAAGTCGTTACTGTTGTTTTGAATAAAATCTGTGTATCACCGTTAGTGTTACCATGTTGCATTTCCCCAATGTTCCATTCTCTAAAAAGATTTCCACATTCCTAATGCACAAAGTTTCTCATGACCCTGTTAATTTGCTCAAAAATAGGCATAAGGACTTTCCCAATACGATGATATAATTGCCCCATTGGGTGGTGCCCAAAATCTTGGGTATAAATAAAATATTTTTGACTTCACCTGAACTTTGATATTTTTTGAATATATTGAACTTGGACCGACCATAATCACCTGTAGGGGTTCAGAAGGTTATTATTCCACTGATTTTTGCAAGAATGTTTATCAGTGTTTCCGTAAGGTCAGACCCCCTGATCAATTAATATAAAATGGCAACCTTTACACAGGTGCCCATGATTTGGCCAGATTGTTTTTTGGTATGTTGTGATTGCCTGCATTTTTTTTATAGAACAATTAAAGTAACAACTTTTAATGCATATTCTTAAACATCTAAAAAATGTAAAGCACTTTCATTGGCTGAGCCCGAGTTCAAGTCGACAATGGAACCCAGGGCGTCGCGCTGCGTAGCGATTAATTTTTTTGTTTTTTTAGATTGAAACGCTCGCGTCATACCGCGTTTTGCTATGTTCGCACGCGCCTGCCAACGTTGTGTCTCGTTGCGTATGGTGTTCGATTGTTGTCACTGGGGGGTTGCAGTCCTTTCTTGTTGCATTTAAGCCGTAAAGTATTGTGAAATTGGGTTTAAAGATGAACCTTAAATGATAAAGCGGTTTAAGAACGAGAATAAAGGTATGATTTGGGGAACCGTTACGACTAATTGAAACTGGTGACCACAATTTTTTTTGCGTGAAGAACTCGGCCTCCGGCTCATTCTTCCACTTAAAATAATGGGATCGCCTTGGTTTCAATTCATCGTAAAGAGAGTACCGGTTCACAAAATCATACCTTTATTCTCTAAATTAAGATTTTGTGCCGGTCATAGTATAGGTAGGCAAACCTAATGTGACTCTGCACTTCCCTATCACAAGTGCAGTACCTGCCTCTGGACATGTGATGCTGTTATGAACTGGAAGAAATCTTATCATGCACGCCACGCGTATTGATTGCTAGTTTGTCCATTGCTATCGCTTGATGGTTGATCTGGACTTCACGCTATACCGGCTCATAACCCAATTTGTGAATGAAGGGATGGCATTATTGGGTCAATGAACTCAACTCTGAAAAGAGGAAATCATGACTTACTAAAATTCGATCTAATATCTATAAAGTGACGAGGAAAATAAAAAATAAAACACACACAAAAAAAAGTAGTGTGAATTTTTATGGCCATTTTTACATTCTTTATCCTGTTTGACTCATCTACTTAGCTCTTTATCATAAATGGAACTTGACATACCTGATTGGGTTGTCATAACACAAAAACAAATCGTACACAGTCATTGGACTTCGTTTCATAAAGGTCCCACCAATGTTCATCTACAAATGATTCTTAGCAACAACAGTCCAATAAATTGTCTAAAAATACTCACTTCTGTATATATAAACTCACATGAATAAATTCCTGCATCCATACCATGGCAATTTTTGTGTCCAAGACAAACCTGGTATGATGTACCCAACAGCACTATGCCATACATCCTCAGTTTAACCCCACAACATTAATGTTTGCCCAACCCTAACCCAACACTTTTCATAACCCTACTCTTACACTACCCATCAGTCTAAAACCCCTAAACTTTGAAATACCAACCCTTGGTATCAATAAGTCAGATCATGAGTTCACATTACCAGATGTGTACTTTGTGACTTTTTTAGAGGCCAAGCCAGTGGGGGCAGGGGGTCCTGTTCCTCCTGGAAAATTCAGTCGTAATTACGGCCCATCAGTTGTTGGTACATTTGAGTTAACAGCCTGTCGTTTTGGATGTGCGTATGAATGAAAGGTCCAGGGAGTACAGAGCTTTTAAAGTTACACGGTTATTTTTTTCCAACTTAAAATTGACAGAAAAGGATGAAAACAGCAGTAGTGTGTTGAAAAGAATGTGAAACTCCCTTCAATACATTATACAGTGTCTGTCTGGACAGTCAATAATACAAATATCTGTGTGTCCTTCTTGGTTTGCTTTTGGTCTTATTACTTGTTGTGTATGGTGGAAACCTATAATTACTTGTTACAGACATGCAAAAACCGATTTTTTATTAACTTTTTGCAAATCAATATGTAGATTTCAAATAAGTGAGACCTTAATTAAAAGTTTTAGGTCAGTCCATTCACTGTGAGAGGTAAGAGGAAAAATTTTAATAGCCACAGTTAAAAGTTGATGGTACTCATATAGTAATGTAGCAAGTAAAAATGTTGACATAAAATACATTGTTTCACATCTAAGATAGCTTGGATGTTTCATTTGAAGTATAAGGATGAAAACACCAGCAAATATTTCATTAAATGTTGTTATTTGAACATAACTAAACGTTGACACTGCAAAATATCATTCTTTATCACAGTACTGGAGAAATAATGCATTCTTATATCAATGCACACATATTAACAGAAGTTTTTATTTGGCCATAAAAGTGGGCCAAACTTGTATAAGAGATTAGCACAAGCGGATTTGTGAAGTCCTATCATTAACAGACCATTGTAGAACTGAATGCATCAGGTTCCAGTAAGCCGATTCTGTAAAGTAACTTTGTACCGCAGACACAATATGTTTAGTAATGGCAACAAAGGCCTAGTCTCCACATGGCCAGGGATTGAACCATCATCCCGATGGAAATATGTAATAATAACATTATTAATATGTATGGAGTCTCACTTAATTTGCACATTCATGCCAATAACAAAAATATAAAAATATGAATTTTGATGATTTTTTTCGATGTTTCGGATTAGCAAATCGCTGCTAATCCCTTTAAAGGTTGATTTTGTGATCCATAGCCTCATCCCTTTTTAAAAAAGGTTGAGATTTTAACATGCCTAAGTATAGTGTGTGCCAATCTACTCTGGAAGAAATGTTTAATTTTATATTTTCTGTCCATCAGCACAATGGTCTTTGAGACACTGTGTTATCAATATTTGCTCATAATACAGAATCAACTGAAATTTTAAAAAATAACCTTTTTTTGAGGATATCTAATGAAAGTGCTAGGATTATGAAATGCACCTTCAAGAGTGCTATAGTATCATCCTTTTAGAACTGAGATTTTACACTTACGACAAAGGTCATGACTGAGTTCTGACATTATTAGTCAACAGCCCCCAGTTACGTTTGTCAATAACTGCAACAAGCACATGCCCAATTCATTCAGATCAACTTATAATTTGGTCATGTTCTCACATACTAATACCCTACCAAACATACTACAGCAAATTTACTTCCAATGTTAATCACATTTGAAATGTTTCTAATAAAGGGAAAAGAGTTATCAAAGACTGCAGATTGGCAGGCACAGAACCCCCCGCAATACCCGATTGTCGTCACCTCAACCTTTTGTTGCGCTGGGATTACGAGCCCCACGCTTCGTCCCACTGGGAGGTTGGTGCTAGCTTAGCTCAAGTATAACCACCTTACCGATGAAAACAACATTCTATTTAAGAGCGGTGCTTGTATTCTCTTGGGAGTCAGGATGAAGGGGCAACGACTGAATGTGAACTAGACTTAAGCCCCCGGGGAACTATGTCAAATGTAACAGTCATCAGGTAACGAGCAAGCTGGGTAGATTAAAGGGCTGGGGCGGAGATTTTGTCGGGATTAAGTTTTATATTTTATGGTTCAATTTAGTGAGGAAACTTGGGTTTTAAACAATTAGTCGAGGTCAGTGTGCTTGAGGGGTGGCTTGATTGAATGTACACATGTGCTTTCCCCCCTTGGGGAAAGGAAATTGGTTAGGAGCAAGAATTATACAGGGTAGGAATGTCACACCTGTGCAAAATGGGCATCACATTTTTAATATGTCAACAAATTTGAAACTTTAAAGGGGAATTTTGTGATCCACAGCCTCGTCCCACACTTCCCCCAAACGAAGTTAAGATTTTTGTGTCATCTGAACTGTTAGTCCTTGTGTTGCATGTGTGCCTATCTGATATGCAAATTTGATTGTCTCTGCAAGAAATTTGCAATTTTGTAATTTCTCTCCGTAAACGGACAGAAATTATAGCACAGTGACCAATGTGACACTGTGATACAATCATTGCTCAAAACACCAAAACCTAACAGTATCAAATGCTGTTTTGGGGGAACTTTTTCTCAGGATATTTACTGAACATAAATAAAATAAATGGTGCTTGAATCATAAAATGCACCCGTAAGGGTGGCAGCAACAGGAGTGGGATTCCCCATTTTTTTGCTCCCTCCCCCATTTAGGCAAAAATGACAGATTGTAGGGCGAAAAATGACCAGATTTTGCAAAAATCAGGATTTTATAAAGCTAAAAATCATTTTTTTTTGTTGCAAAATCAGGGATTTATGACTAAATTGGTTAAAAATCTCAAAATTGTTGAATGTTTTGCCCCCCTCCCATATTTTTCCTGACCCAAAATTTCACTTGCCCTGTTTCCCCCCCAAAGTCTGGTGACGCCACTGCCTTTAAGAATGTCAAGTATAGCAGTTTTTTCTATTTTTGCGAGGAATAATCTCTGCATGCCCCCTACTTATATCAGTTGTCAAAGTGTGTCGCCACTGTTGGGAGGTTTCAGTTTTGGTAATTGGTCCCGTCTCTGAGATACTAGAATTGGACCCAACTCTTTTTTACACCACATTTCCTCAGCTGCCCCAATTTTACATAACATGACAACATGTGTACTTTTTAAAGCTTCCCTTGCAGTCATGACCACAAGTTTTGCATATAGGTTTTACAAGACCGCTTTACAAGTAGATTAGTCCTATTAGAGACCATTAAAGAGACACTGGCAACATTTGAAAAATAGTGCGCCCCAGATTTTTCAGATACTAAGCAAATCCAAAGGGTGGAGGCGGAGGGGTGTTGGGGAGTAGTGTGGGGTGGGGGGAGGGAGAGGGGCCGGAGGGGTGGGTGGTTTGGTGTGTGTGGAAGGGAGTTGGAGGGAACGAAGATGAGACAAAAGGGCTTGGTTGGACAGTGGTTGGTAGAGGGGGGCATGGGAAATTGTGTTATGTTTAGGGGAGGGTGGAAGAATTAATTAGTGAGCGCTATCGATATTTTTGCATGGTTGACAGCATGTATATACCATTAGCCCTCACCTGAAATGATTAAAGACCAATCCACCTCCTGTGTATGTTACAAAGCATGATTTTTAATTAAATGGTCGCCGGCTCATTAATTCAGGCAATACGACGGAAATGGCATTTAACACAAGAAATGCATGCCATTGCATGTTTCCCACGGCATCCCCTTGTTTGACAGGTCATGACCTTTGTGGTTTCCGCGGGTGGCCACTTACCTAAACATTTTTTCATCGCGAGGCAGCAAACGCAGGAAGGGTAAGGGTTTTCACACCGCGGCGCGGACCGCCGGAACCGCGAAAAGGGTACAAAACCAAGCAAAATGACTCAAAAAGGGTATCCTTTTCGCACTCATCAAGGCAGCGTTTTAGTGCCCCTCACCGACAAAATATAAATGTGACAATGACCTTACTTAGTGTAGAAAAATCCTCTACTCATATAACTCATTAATTTTCCGCTCTACGCGCGTTAAAGGAATCCCGGAGATCAGATTCAGTGCAGGCAATGGCAATGGAAGCGATCACTGAAGCAGAAGCGATCACTGATACTATGGCGACACTACCTCAAACTCCACATACATGACCGAGTCACAACATTCTTACACTTTTAATAACTAAAGTTCCTTTATTTCCGTCATATCCTGTAGCCCATGTAGTTCCATTTTTTCTAATGAAACGTCAATATTTAAAGGGGGATGGCCCGAATTAAGGAGAGGAAGTTTTCATCTTGATAGATTTGGCCTTCATCCCAAACCCCATCTGTAAGGTTATCGCGCCGATATTTCAATCCTTTTTCATGTGAGAGCTAAAGAGCTAAGCCGCATATGTACTGTGTAAAATTAATATGGGTGGACCAACTGGGGTATATTTTCGCTCATACTTCCAAACCAAACATCCTTTGGCCCCAGATTTCACATGGTAAATGGAAAAATAGTAGCTTTCTTCATACCAAAATGTTGACCACTTCCGTTAAAATCTGGGGCTTCGGGGACGAGGCTATTAGCGATCCGGGCATGGACCTTTAGTACATTTTAATCATCTTCTCAACTACTTCCGTGTCATAACCCTTAGTTTCCGTCACACCATAACCACAGCGAAATAGCATGACATGTTTATTTTATCATTTTAACCCTTAGTCGTATTTCTCTTTTCTAAATAATAAAACGTTACTATTTCATCTTAATTTTTAGTGTGGCAACGCGATTCGGCAATTTTTCAGCGTGGATTGCCAGGGAAAAAGTCGATTTATTTGGTGGCTGCAAATGTGGAAATCAGTGTCGAAAATGGGTGTTTAGCCGCTTATTAATTCCCTATCTGTTTTTTTAGTATGGTATTTATGTGTAAATTATATCTCTAATTCTACCATGCCCTAGACTATCATTTGCGAGCAATTGAAGAAATTTCAGATTTTGTTGCAAAATGCAAGTGCTGCTTTAATTCTATATCCATGAGAAAGTGGCAGTGCCAGAGGGGGCATGGGGTCCCCTATTTTTTCTTGCCCCCCTGGCCAGAAGAAAAATTACAAATTTTGGGCAAAAATCAGCAATTCGGGACCAAATTAGGTTAAAAATCTAATTTCCCGCTTTTTTTTTTCACTTTTCTTGTTTTCCAAAATGACATTTCTAAAATACAGTATTCAAAAATTGCTTAAAAGTTAAAATTCCCAATATTTCAAAGACATTTCATGGAAGATTTCATAGTATGATATTCACAATAGGTCGGGTGGTCATGAGGTCGCCAAATTAAATATGGCTGCCGCCATATCAGATGGCAAATTGGTTCAGTTCTCATGACAATTTTGCTAAAAAATCACTTAAGTCACATTATAGTCAATAATACAAGGCTAGTCATATTATAAAAGAAGAAATCCACTTCAGAATGAGGGCGGAAACTACGTACTATTGGAAAAAAATGCATTTTTCAAAATTTGAAAGCCATGAAGTGGTTGATGTGTTTGTGTACAGTAGCGAGTAGGCCAAGAAATTTTTGTCTCCAGCTTTGGGCAAGATTCGGGCATTATCCCACCCCCAAATTTTAAGGTATTTTCAGCTTAAAAAAGGGCGGGACTATACTCTGGTCAGTGCGGTTTACTCATTATGATATGAAGTGCTATCTTGCTCTCTCTAGCCTCATTCAGTCTACACATGCTTACGGTCACTTTGTTCTGCAACTTTTCATTGGACTGTAGGATTCAGTTATTAGTCCATTCCCATAGGCATCGCAACCAGGACATACAGGATGTATGCGTTCATCCCAATAATTTGAGAAAGGCGTGGGCGCCTCCAGCTCTAGGAAAGAACGTATGTTGCCTCTTAAAAGTCCCAAAACAAAAATGCTTCCGGCACCTATGTCCATTCCTACAAATATACAATGACAAAGTTACTGTAGGATAATTTTTGGTTGACTGAATGCTCTGGTGACTTGTACCTAATTTTTGCATTTCCACAACACTCCACGTGACTTTCGCTTCCTCTCTCTCTCCTCTCTCTCTAACGATTTTCACTTACTACCTGACCCAGAGCCTAAAGGAATCTTTGCATACAAAGTACTTATTAGCAGGAAAAGTGAAGAAAAGTTGGTGAGTACAGAAATTGGGTCAGGTGGCGGTTACCACGATTCCCCTATCTCTTGTGGTGAATTCACACACAGGCCTAAGGCCTAGTTGGCAAGCGTAGCGCAGATGAAATTGAACTTGAGCGGCACACACTCTAGTCGGAGGAATACAGTGATGAAATCCTTGCGGGTAAACATGTTCGATGTGTTTTTTGCCCATGTGGGGAGCTACTCATAATTATGAATGGCCCCAGCACACTAAACATGTTTAGGTCAACACTGAGGTTAACATACTAGATCATAGATTTATAAGCACTTTTTTTGCACTCCTGTTGGAACCCAATTTGTGGGGTCATTAGTCAAGAACCGTAAAAAAAAAATTTATCCTTGCCACCTGTGAACCAATGATCCCTGAAACACAATTTCCAGTAGTGCCAATTGCAAAATTTTAGTTCATTGCATAGCCTAGTTTTAATTTCCTTTCTATCACATCTATAATTGTTTTTGAGAAATCCTGCCTACAACAATGACATATTGTTATAATTCACTCATAGTATAGTCCCTGAAGAAGAAATACACATACTACGTGGAAAAAATTGTTATTGAGCTGATTTTTTCACCAGACATGCAGAATACATCATATAAAAACATATCCAAAATCCCCATGAATCCCCTTTGGGGAAAATTTTTTATCCAAGATGGCCACCAAAATAGCTGAAATTGCATATAATTAGCTATATCGTGGCTTCTCAAGTAGATGTGTTGATGACTTTAGTCTAAATCTAAATTATCCATGTTTTCCTTTATGTTGAAATTCAAAATGGCCACCATTACATATAATTTGCTTTATCTCAACTTCAGAACAAGGAAAAAGAGGGATAAAGAAACAAACAAATTATATCTAAATAAATATATATAAGCGAATAATAAATATGCCAAGAAATAATTATAAATGAATAAATATAAATAAGTGAATAAATAAATATAAATAGATAAAGATAAAATTTGTAAAAGGGACGGGTACAAAAGACGGAACCTGAATTATGTAATAGGAAGTCCTCTTGAGGTGTTTTCACACCCAATGTTATTTCTCCCAATTTCTGGGATTCATCTTTTATACATTTCTTTCACACTACAGTTTCCATTTGTGGTACTTGGTTGTAAAAATAGAAATATATATGGCCTATTGTTTCTATGTCCATTTCTGGCAAGATGTACGTGTGTAGGCCTATAATTAATCATGCGTTTATATGTGAACAGTATACGAAAACTGCATTATACTAATCTTTTTGAAACCATTCTTTCGAATGAGTATTATATTGAGCGGCGTACTGGTTCTCATTGTGCAGTTTTGGGAAATTGCATTCTGATTAAGTTCAAATAACATAACACCCAAGTCATTCTTTCAAATAGACTAAAGATGAACTAAAATTACTACTATTTGGTAATTAGAACAATCCCTTTTCGGGATCATTGCTTTTAAACAACCCTCCTATATATGCGACAGTTTGACCGAACAGGAAAGGAAAGGAAAGTATATGTCAGTGAGAAGATAATTATATGTAATGGCAGCAAATTGGCAACCATTTTGGTAGCCATTTTGGATTTTTGAATTAAGGAAAACATCAATTATTTAGATTTAAACAAAAACTGAATTCTTTGAACCTCAAAACATACTCAAAAACATGAGATATAGCTAATTATATAAAATGGCGGCCATTTTGGATTTTGGCGTGAAGGAAGTCATCAGTGATTTAGATTTGTACATAATTGGATTCTTTAACCCCCAAAACATATTCAAAAACACTAAAATCATCAACATCTACTTTGAAAGGTGAGATGCAGAGCTAATTGGCAGCCATCTTGGATAAAATTTTCTCCCCAAGGGGGATTTATGGGGATTTGAATATGTTGTTGTATGATGCATTCTGCTTATCTGGTGCAAAAATCAGCTCAGGGACCCCCAGGGACCACACTATTAGGAGATAGGAGGGGCAATTTAATCCAGTTTTACCATTAGTCTTGATAATATTTAGGCCCAATTTCACAGAAAAGCCAATCAGGGCCGCCGAGAGCACAACCCAAATTTAGCGTCGGTCTGGGGCGTGTAGTGATTCGGCGCTTCATTACGGGTTGCCATGTTGAAGATTGACTTCCGGTTCAATGAAAATTTGGCACAAACTTCCCAATGGACAAGGGTGTCAACTTGGAAATCCGCTTTCAGTGTAAATACCTACTACTCAAATTAATTTATGTTAATCCTCAGTTGGAATTCAAAATAATTTGAATTCAATTCAACTTTTCTCTAGTGTAAATGTTGCTTAAGAAATAACAAACATGAATTAGCTTGTTGTTTAATTTGGGTTCTCAATACTCTCTAAATGTAAACGAGTGAAAATTTCACTCCCCAAAAGATTGAAACTCTTGTTAACCACTCCAAAATGAGTGGTTTGTACAATTAGAAGCACATGGGGAATATGCCTCTCTCCCACACTGCCAATTCAAAAATTCCTATAAAAAGCCTAAAATCTGCCTGTGCTCCCACGATAGAAAGAATGATGCTATCCGCTCGAGACAAAATGTGTCTTGTGTTTGATACACAGACTTGTCATTATTGGCACCGATTTTTACCCCAAAATTGTAGGATGAGAGAAAGACAATAAAAGTGGCCAGGGGGCTTTAGATTTGACAAAGGAGAAGAGAGCATCAAACATGCTATATCCTTAGATAAGATGCAAACTTTAGATAAGGTAGGCTAGAGTTTGAGTGAATAGTTGCATTTGCTTAAAGGGGAACGACACGATTTAAGCATATAAAGTTTTCATCTTGATAGAATGGCCTTAACCCCAAAACCCGACCTGTAGTGTTTTGCACCGATATTTCAACCCGCTTTGATGTGGGAACTAAAAATGTGATTTGTAATCCTATATAGTACTGTGTAAGATTAATATTGGTTGACCAAATTTGGGCACTTTTTGCTCATAACAAAACAAAATTTCACAGGGTAAATGAAAAAAATAGTAGCCTTCTTCTGATACCAAAATTTTGACCATTTCGATAAAAACTGGGGTTCTGGGGACGAGGCTATTAGCGATCGCACCATGACCCTTTAACCACTCCAGATATAAGTTCTACAGTATTAAAAATATAAATTTTTACTAAACAAGTAAGTGGAAAGTAGGGGAAGCCTTTCGATGCATTGTCTAGTCATACCTCCGATGTTGGCACCAAGGGTTGACGCCCAGGATTTCGGAGGTTAGATAAATACTATATACTTGTTCTATAAAGGGCAACATTTGCCCATAAGAAATCTCTTCATTGACAATGTGCCAATTGTTTCTGCTGATTATACAGTCATTATTGATAAATTTCTTGACTGGAAACAACACATTTCCCAAACTCTCACCAAGAGCATTTATAAAGCCTTCCTAATTTTTCTCTTTTCCTCATACAATATCCTCTCCTACCCATTACTTCTCATGTCCCCAGAGATTAGAGATCAGAAACAACCAACTAGATAATCTGTCTATAAGAAGCGGTGATGGTACCATTTTCAGGGGTGGGGTATCAAAGTTAGTCACTGCGGGGTCAAAATCAAGAATCAATGCAAAATTTACCATTAATATTGTTTGTTTTTCCTAGGGAATTGTGGGAGACAAGGCTTGACTATGTGTGAAGCACTTGCTTCTCCCATGCCCCTCTTGGTTCCATCAATAATAAGATGATAGTTTTTCAAAAAGGAAATTCTTCAGATCACCCCATCTCAAATAACTCTTTTTATGAACGCAATACACTCAAAGTATTCAACTGGTATGTAAAAAACAATCGGCCAAACTATTTTGCTGGTTTCTTCATTACATGAATATTATAATTACAGAACGGGAAATGCTGATAAATTCATAAAACTAGAACACCAAGGCTGCTAAGATTCATACAGCACTAAAAGAAAATGAAAAATGGTAAAAGGAAATGATCTCAACTGTAATTTGGAATATGTGGCGTGTACTATCTTTGAACTCTACTAGTTAGTAGGGGCCATATGCGATTTCAACCTTGAAAAAATTCTAAAAAAGGACTTTTGTATATTCTCGTCGGGATATGTGAATTATTATGAAAAAATGTGTCCGGCCTTCTGCAGCTGCGTTGGTAGATATTCAAGGTCAAAGGTCATGAAATTATAACGCATATCAGGGATCATAACTCCTCAACCATTTTGGTCTAAAGACACAAATGAGGTGTCTATACCAGGTTTTTGGGAACAAACACAATACAATAGAAAAACGATAAAATGCACCTTCTTGATTTTCAAAAATAGAATGCAATATCATGATGAAATTGTACTTAAACTTCGTCCCTTTCACCCCGGGGGGTGGACAGGTACACATGCGTTGACCAAATTTGTTCGAAACCACCCCCTAAACGAGTTTTCCTTTGTGAGCAAAATTACCCCCTAAACAAGTTTTTAGCGCGCTTTCCCCAAAAATTTTGCCCCCGAAAACCAAGTTTGGTCCTAATTAGATCCCCTAAACAAGTGTTGGTCTAAAATCTGACCCCCTAAACAGGGTTTGCGTGAATGTCAACAATACGAGGCTTGATTGGGGTTACAAAAGGACAAAAGATCAATTTAAGATGTATGTTTTATCTCCACTCCAGATGCGCCCATGGAAAGTCCAGAGTTTGACATCAATACTTAACGATTCAACACATCGTTCCCAAGTATAGGCCTAACAAATGACAAGCTATACATCCATCAGAAACACCGCGGTCATGGCGGTGACTAAAAAAATGCCTAAGTAAAAAGTAAGATAATGGGGCAGAATTTTGCAGTTAGTTTCATGGCATGCCCGAACTAAATTGATTTTTTTTAAAAAATACCTTTTTATTTATGTACTATTTGCTAAAATGATTTGTATAGTGGAGTCCATTACATTCCATCCTATTGAAATAAAATGAACAAAATCGCAAGCTAACAAATTGTGTAATCCGTTGCTCCGGTACGCCCGCCGTACGTATCATCATACTTTACAAACTTCGATGCTGTCAAAGTCTGTTTTGTTGTAAGCACGATTCACACGCTAGTCCAACATTGGCATATTGTGGGGGGGGGGACCGCTTTATATTGTAGATCGTGGGACAGCGCACGTCCATAACACTGTCAATAATAGCGACGCACAAATGCACGGTAATGATACGATAGGTACCTGGGAGGTTCTTTGTATTTTCAGGATTCGATGTACTCTTGGCATTGGTGCTTCACGGACGTAAAAAAGTTTCACATCACCAACAAAAATATTACAGGGAAGGTAGTTTTTCGGACATGCGGAATAGGAGCGATAGTAGGTACAAAATACGATGAAAGAAATGTACCCTAAACGCGTTTGAGCCAAATTTTGAAACTACCCTTATTCATGAAAATCTGCGTTTTTGATACCCTAAACGTGTGACGCGCACGACGCGTCCGACACTAAAAAAACACCCCTTTTCACGCGTTTTTTTGGTCACGCATGTGTACATCATTATAGTTGAGTGGCCCCCCCGGGCTTTCAACCATCTTGGCGCTAAAATGAAAGCAAATGATGGTCCCAAGATTAGACGCAACCATTAGGTTTCAAATGTATGTGTTCTAGCTGGCCGGATAAAAAAAACTTTTTTGGCAGTGGTAAACACCCCACCTTCCTCCCCCAGGAAGACGAAGGTTACCTCAGACCTTCAATGGTGGACTTTGCCACTCATATGAGGCAAGGAGTCCCATTCAGCCTACCTTTGACCTATGATCACCTATCAAACACCCTGACAATGGATGCATTTAAACACCCTGACAATGGATGCGTTAAGTTGGGGGCTCACCTTCTATCTCTTCGGGGGCAGGCCGCTGACCAGCCTCCGTCGCTCGTCACCACATAAACGTCCTCGAGTTGTTTGCCGTCTTTCTGGCATTGCGGCACTGGCTCCCATGGTCAGGGGGAAGGTAATTGTTGTCCACTGCGACAATATGAAGGTGGTGACATATAAACAAGGAAGGGGGTGTAATCAGTCCCAGCCTATGCAGGGAGATTCTTCGGCTCTTCGGGTGGTGCCGAGATTGGGACATCGGGTTGATCGCCTCCCATGTTTCGGGAGTGGACAATGGTTTGCGGAAGTCTCCCAGGAGGGTCCATAATCCCAGACACAGCCAAAAGTCAGAGGGCCGTCGGTGGAGTGGCAGCTCTACTTTGCAGTTTGCTGCACAATCTTCTAGATGGTGGACCGTCCACACATGAATCTGTTCGCCTCAGTCACGAATCGTCAGATTGTGGCATATTAGGGGCCTACTCTTGGAACCCGCATCCCCGGGCAGTCAAACGGGACCCCATGGCAGCGGACCGGTCAGGATTGATAGACTATGCTTGATCATAGCTTCTCCAGGTTGCCATGATCCCAAAGGTCCTCGGGTGGCTCTGTCTCGAGACTGCCTGGTCCTCTGGTAGCCCATTATGGCCACGGAAGCTGTGGTTTCCCAGGCCGCTAGATCTGCTTGTAAGGGAACAGATCCATCTTTCAAAGGGAGGGGACCTGGTAAGAGGTCCTCCAGCCGACGCGTTCGTCCCAGAGTGCACCACCCATGCTCAGAACCTGTATGATGCATTTCTACAGACTGTAAACTGAGGTGGGACTTTCTGAACAGGCTGCCATGCTCACTGTTAAGGCAAATTCACTAGAGCATGATTACCATGCATGGTGTGCCGATTGAGAGTTCAATCGATGCAATTTCTGAGACCGTAGACCAGGTTGGCAATTTCCTTCCTCAGATGTCTTTCACATGGGAGTGACGGGCTTAACTTAGTGTCCTGACTGTCCGAGGTTTCTTTTTTACCGAACAGCCACAGGCCAGACCGGTAAAGGGCTCGGTGATGGCATGACAGTTTCTTTCAGTCCCCTCTTGTCCAATATAGCTTGTTCGGGAGTGGGATTTGCCATTGGTCTTGCAATTCTTGGTGTCGGAACAGTCTAAACCCAACCGAAAGCTTAGTCTTCTGGAACTTCCTAGTGGCTGTGGCTTGTGGCTGTGGCCATAGGTGGTTCGGATATACATGCCTTGTCTATGGACGAGGCCCACCACCGCTTTGAGTGTTGAGGTCTCTATTCTTCCACATGCAGGCTTTTTGGCCAAGAATCAGATTCTTTCTTTAACCCCGAAATCGGTGTTTCTGCCACGTCTCACCATAGTTGCAGACTGGGGTTGCAGACAGCTCAGAGAAGCCTGCAGCAAGGGACACATTGAGCTAGCTGGATTTCCTCATCTGAAATGCACACAAAAACACCATGATTGGTTGACTGGCTTCTTGGCTAGGGCATATGATGTTCGTGCTCACGCTTCCTCCTGGGCATTCTACAAAGAGGCCTTCATCTCAGACATTTTGGACAATGTCGGTTGGAGTTTTACTTCCACCTTTGGCGTTGGCTACCTTTTGCGACCTTCTTCCGTCACCGATTAGGCCATGCAGTGGTATTCTGTGCAAAAGTAAGGTTGTCGAAGGAAGCTAGCACAAGTACAGTGTATTATCCTCTCAGGAGTGAGAGGGTGATACACTTGAGTGTTATACCTACCTTCCACGACCTTATGGCGCTCACGCAATTTGTTATTCTCCACCTACAAGAAGGTCGTAGGAAGGTTTTGTCTGAGTTTTTTTTTTTTGTGAGAGAAACATTTTGCGGAAGGGCGAATTACAGCGCCGCTTGATGTGGTCCATGATATTTGGTACGTGCCATGTCCCAACTATTTCAGGAGTTGGCTCATTCACTCAGTATTGGTAATGGACATACCCAAATGAAATATTTATGCAAAAAGGTATATCACTAGTATATACCACACTATTAAATCACACAGGACTCATCAGTTCGAGGATCTGTCCAAGAACAATATTCACTGATTTGACAATAATATTGTAGCTATTTTCATTATTATATATATTAAGGTCAATATTGTTGTTTCATATTTGTACAGACTAACGAATTGACTAATTTAGGTTGAGAAAAAATTGTAAAAATTCGGATTAAAAGTGTTTTCTATGCTGAAAAGCAATGATGGCTGCATTTGTAAGCCTAAAAAATATGTTTGTTTTTATTGACCCCCAAAACATGGGTATAGACACCACCTTTTTGCTTCTAGGCCAATTGGCTGAGCAGTTATGACCCCTCACATGGCTTATAAAGGTAATTGACCTTTGACCTTGAATATCTGACCAACGCAGCAATTGTACTCGAAGGCCGGACAAATTTTTCCATAATTATTCATATAGAGGCCTACCAGAATATACAAAAAAGTCCTTTTATTAGAATTTGTTCAAGGTTACATAGGAATGTGTCACAATTTGTTCACTCAATTCTCCACCCTCAAGAAGGTTTTTTGAAGGTTTTGTTTTTATTTTTTGTGAGAAAAACATTTGGTGGAGCAAGGGCGAATCACTGCGCCCTGTGATGCAGTTTCGGGAGTTGGCTTATTTTCAACAAGTGGTAATGAGGCTTCTGATGTGGTCCAAATGAAATATTTGTCCAATGGTTAATTAGTTATCATCGATATCCCTGATTTTACAATAGTATTTTGGCTGTTTTCATTATAGATTATGGTCAATGTTTTGGTTTATTTGAAACTTGTACAGACTGACAAATTGGCTAATTTATGTTGAGAAAATGGAAAAATTTTGATTAAAAGTGCTTTCTATGCTGAAAGATAATGATGTCTTCATTTGTAAGCCTCAAGACTGTTTTTTATTTTGTTTATTGACCCCCAAAACATGGGTATAGACACCATCTTTTTGCTTCTATGCCAATTGGATGAGCAGTTATAACCCATAATAGGCCGTATAAAGGTCGTTGACCTTTGACCTTGAATATCTGACCAACGCAGCAACTAGAATGCGGGACAAATTTTTTGGTAATTATTCATATATAGGCCTACCAGAATATACAAAGAGTCCTTTTATTAGAATTTTTTCAAGGTTGTATAGGACATGTGTCATATTACGCCTCTACTATAGTTATCTAACCTAATGGATATAGTGGTGTAACCAACAGAACTGGACAAAGGACACAAAACAAAATTGGAAAATTTCATTTCTGAGATGCAGACATATGGTTTACTTTTAACCCTTTCAACTCCGGCAGATTCTGTAAAGGCTATAATTACAAAAGAAAAAAATAGGTCCCATATAGGTCATCTGATTATGTGGTCAAAGTAGTGCTGTGACGTGTATCCGTTTAAACGTTTACACGAACGGAAGGCTCACTACACGTTTAGAAAATTCACTACACGTTTACATGTCAGCAAACCCTACTAACTTTTTTTCAGTATTATTTTAATTGCTGAAGTCAAATTTTCACCAAAATTACCCGCCGTCAGTGAAAAGTAAAGTTAACAGTTCCAATGCTTCTTCTAGAAATGGTTTCCGACTTTTACGGAAACAGGGAAATCCCCCGTTTACCAAATTTGTGTACGTGAGTGGAGCGACTTCGGCATATACACTGCATAACACGGCCCCAATTATGTGGTGCTTCAATTACAGAGGGATCTACAAAAAAGGTAAAATGACAGCGCTAATGGAAGCTCCCACGTTGATTCGTCGTTTGAGATCTTTGGGATATTCAACTGCTTTATTTTGGATTAAAACATAACATAGGTAAGTACAAACAACATTTTATGGTTCAAGATGATATTTATGATCGAATGCAAAGCGGGGTAACCCGATTACGAACGATTTATGGTGCAAGAATTGCATTTGCGTGGAAGCGCCAAATTCGGCAGTCGTTAACTTGTTATGACCGGTTAAACGTTTAAACGAACGGAAATACAGACCGTGTAAACGGATAGGAAATTAAACGGTAACTCCCAGCTCTAGGTCAAAGAATAAGTGCACAGCAATAGAATAACCATAAGTGACCCTAAATAACCTTTGACCTCATCTGTTCACAAGCCCCCTTGTTTCAATGTATAATGACATACCATGTATGACCTTGATCCATCACTAAAAATATGTGGTCAAAGAATAAGTGCACAGCAATAGAATAACCATAAGTGACCCTAAATAACCTTTGACCTCATTTGTTCACAAGCCCCCTTGTTTCAATGTATAATGGCATACCATGTACGACCTTGATCCATCACTAAAACCTAGACATTTTAACCAAAATTATATACCACATACACAAGATATGACCCTAAGTGACACTGAATGACATTTGACCTCATCTGTTACCCCACCTAATACCCCTTGTCTCAATATATAAGCATACAAGTATGAACTTGATCCATCACTGCATTAAAAAGCTATACAGCATTTTAACCCAGTGTGTACCACATGCACATGACCCTAAGTGTCTCCTGAATGACCTTATTTGTTACCCCACATGAGACCCCTTGTCTCAATATACAAGCATATTATGTATGAACTTGATCCATGACTGCACTAACAAGCTAGACATTTTAACCAAAGGTGTATACCAAAACTTTGACACACAAACGCACACACACTGACACACACACAAACAAATCATGCTGCCATAAGGTCTTTCCGATTTCATCGGATGACCTAAAACTACTGACCTAATTAAAATGTATAATTTTGACATTAGACAAAAATGTTGAGTGACTGAAGTCCCCTGCAGGGTCCAAAGAACTAAAATGATAAATCACAAACCAGGATGACAGCATCTTTTGTTTTTCCATATGGCCATATCATGACACAGTCACTGAAAATGGCGTTTTGCAAACCGAGCAAAACACGTAGATGTCATTATAGCTTGACATGCTTCAGGAAGTATGAATGTCACCATGTCTAGGGGTAGGTGTGACAAATACATTTTATTGTGTCAACACGTTTAACCTTCTATAGTGTTCTTGGCAGGTGACTATAATTGTTTAAGTTCAAAATTTTGGAATTTTCTTACAAATTTCAAATTCATACATTTTTATGACCATATTCAGAATCAGCATGAAAAATGCATTCAAATGAGTACAAACAAGCCTAGTCTTAGGTCAGTGGCTTTTGAGATGGCTTCCCAAATGACCTGTGTTATAACCTATACAGAGATAGAAAGGGTAAAGGCAGACTCAGCAATTTCAACAATTACATAATTTATGTGTGCATTAATTAAAAATAGTTACCAAAATTTAAAGATAGATTTCCACAAATCATTTATTGAAGAGATTTTCTGCTCACGATGATGATGATGGCGATAATGATGATGATGATTATGATGTCCATTTATAACACGCATGTGATATTCTTGTAATAGACCTCTTTTTAAGGCTCATATCTATTTTGTGTCATGTTATTTTTGTGTGTAAAATACATCTGTATTCTTCCAAGGTCCTACTAGATTACCATTTGACAGCAAATTGGAGGAATTTCACATTTGATTGAAAATGTCCTAGTGCCAATTTAAACATGGCAAATATAATGCACCCCTTCAAAATTACTTCATGCTTGCAGACCAAAAAAGGTGAGCACTCATGATCCCCGGGTCCTCTTCTGGTTATTAGACCTACACTAAAAACTAGTTCCTTCCCATCATTTGGAGGAGGAAAAATCTGCAAATTTTAAAACTTATTTCTGCCAACTACCTAAAAAAATCTTTAAGTCTAATTTCATCACCTTCACGGTTGTCTTACAACTGTTTCTTCTACTACCAAGAGGGCAAAAAAAAGAGGAAATCTTTTTCTACATGCTTCCTTGAACTACATTTCATATGTCTGGATAAGACGCTCTCACATTGAAATTGGGACATATCAAAATAAATTCTTATCAAGCAGCAGCTGTATGACATGAAATCGGCCACGTCAAAATGGTAATACGGTCTCTGGTTTGACATACTGCTTCACTGTCATCGCTAGAAATTAACAACTTGTTGATTTTGCTACCAAGTCAACGCGATACGCTTTACCTAACTCTACAGACATGTTGAACGATATCAGAAAACCACTATGTCGATGGCAATTTGTGTACTGATATTAGTAAATTGGAGTTGACGACATGCAATTCTCACAAAAAGTTTAATATTTTGTGAGTGTGAAGAGAATGAACATAAAAATCACTTCGAATGAATGCAGGATGATGTTACACAATGAACTGTCATCTGAATAACAAACACATAAGCCATCTCAAAAAACACTGACCTAAGACTTTTTTATTATTTTTTTTAAAATTACAATTTAGAGGACCGAGCCATCAGAGGCTTACCCAACAGTGATCAACAACTCTACTCGGGGTATCCCTCGAAACTGACCAGGGACAATCAGGGGTTACCGCCCTGCTCAGGGGCGTAACCAGACCTGAGTCTCCGGGGGGCAAGACTCAAGAAGTTTTCCCAACTCGCTGCGCTCGCCGGGTAGACCCATATTTTTTTTCCAGTCGGTTCAAAATTCTGAGCAACCTTTTCCCTTCCCTTTCTCTTCTTCCATTTCTTTTTTCTCTTCTTCCCTCTTTCCCTCGTCTTTTTTCCTTCCCTTCTCTCTTTCCCTTTTTTTCTTTCTCTTTTTCTCTTCCTTCTCCCTTTTTTCCCCTCCCATTTTTTTGCTCCCCTTCCCAATTTTTTTTGTGGGGGGGGGGGACCTTTCCCCCCACTGGTTATGCCACTGACCCTGCTCTTCTCAAAACTAACTGTGACATATATGCAATGTCCCCTCTGAAGGACAGTATTTTCTTGTGGTTCATTTGCCCAAGTCCTTTTTTTTTTTTTTTTTTTTAACGATATCAGAAAACCACTATGTCGATGGCAATTTGTGTACTGATATTAGTAAATTGGAGTTGACGACATGCAATTCTCACAAAAAGTTTAATATTTTGTGAGTATGAAGAGAATGAACATAAAAATCACTTCGAATGAATGCAGGATGATGTTACACAATGAACTGTCATCTGAATAACAAACACATAAGCCATCTCAAAAAACACTGACCTAAGACTTTTTTATTATTTTTTTTAAAATTACAATTTAGAGGACCGAGCCATCAGAGGCTTACCCAACAGTGATCAACAACTCTACTCGGGGTATTTTTTTTGCTCCCCTTCCCAATTTTTTTGTGGGGGGGGGGGACCTTTCCCCCCACTGGTTATGCCACTGACCCTGCTCTTCTCAAAACTAACTGTGACATATATGCAATGTCCCCTCTGAAGGACAGTATTTTCTTGTGGTTCATTTGCCCAAGTCCAAATGAAATACGGGGAAAGCAGAACTCTAGTTTTAATCAACAGTTGTTATGCATATTAAATCCAGAAATTAGTACCTGATTAAATCCCAGCTAGTGGCCCTACTGGGGGTTGGACTGGGGACTTTCTGTACCAAAGACGAATATTGTGACCAGTGGACTACGCTCTCCCTGACATTGACGGTTGGACTCATCAATGCATTTTCATGCTTATTCCGAATATTTTCCATGCTGATTCCAAATATGGTCATGAAAATAAATAATTTTGAAATTTTGAAGAAAAAAAAGAGACAAATCTTTGTTTTTCACAATAGTTTTCCCAAATTACTGCAGGTCATTTGGGAAACCATCTAACACACTAGCCTAAGACTAGGCTTGTTTGGACTCATTTGAATGCCCTTGTCACACTGATTCTGAATATGGTCACAAAAATGTATAATTTTGAAATTTTTAACAAAATCTTAACCCTTATCAGCTATGTCAACTACAGGGCAGGAGTGTTATGGTAAAGGTAAAATGTCGTGTCGAGCAAGCTCGTGCGCAGAGCGCCCAGCTCTCCTTACTCAGCATTTGGGCCAGACTCCTCCCGCACAAGGAGTCTGTTACCTTCCCAGCATTGAATAATAATTTTTGTAACTATATAATACCCATTTATACACCTGGGTGGAGAGGAGTAAATGAGGTAAAGCGCCTTACTCAAGGACACAACACGTTGGCTCATTTATTAGTTATAATTGCTACAACATGCTCATCCAGCAAGGACAAAAATGTAAGCACAGATACACAGAACATGTCAAAAGACGGGCAAAAGTGATTTCTTTACAGAAAAAGTATTTCCCGTACAAGTATGCCTGCCCAAAAGAGCTTACAGGGACAGAAAGTAAAGGAAACTTCACATTTTATGCTTCTAATAGCAGATATCTGAAAGAAAGCTTATGCATGTGCACATGACTTACACAAAAGCCTGGAGGCCATAGTTCCTTATGGAATTAACATTTCATGTCATGCGGGCTAAGTCGGGAGGAGGTAGATTGTGAATGACAGAATGCCCCTCAGACGTTCAGTGTACACGTAAATCAGGTTGATTTCGGAATCCAATTGAATAGACTCTATAGCTCAGTCATCAAAAGTGTTACAGATGTTCATAATATGCAGCACCATCTTAAGACCGACAGTTGCAGCAGCCAATAGCAGGTTACCATGGGAAATGTTAAAAATTTAGATGAACCACTCAACTGATTGCAATAAGTAGGATGTCGTTGCACTCCTAAAGGAACATACATCTTAAGAATTTAAAAATATCATATAGTTATAATTGAAAAAACAAAGAAAAAGTGTTTTTTTTTCGTGCAAATTTCCGAACAACAACTTTGAAATAGCAGCGAGTCACCAATTTTAACTTCCTGGCCACAATACAATATTGAAGTAGTTCAAAGGTTGTTCTAACCGAACCTATCATAAAACAATTTCTACAATTGATCAATTTTTGGAATTTGTTCAATTCGCAAGTGCCTTTATATACAGACAGCCAGCCAAGTATCATAAATGTGTTCAGAAAAAAATTATGTGGGCATTTTTTTGTTACAAGCTGGCAACCATGTCAGATCAACTGCTCATATGGTATAGTTTCTCAAAAGAATTGTTGCCAAAAATACAAATTTATTTTTTGGGCCTTTTGGGGCCAAAAAAGATGATTTTTGGCCAAAAATATGATTTTTGAGATTTTTATGTATTTGATATCTTCAAAACAAGCTTTATCAGAAAATTACCACTTTTATTTAATTTGGACTATATTTACGTCTTAAATAACAAATTAAAGATAATTAAAATAAAGAAAATAAAAGCATTCCAGAGCATTTAAGGTCATTTTTCTCAAAATATTGTTTATTTGAACTTATAATGCACATAACATGTTTAAAGTAAGCACAAACGCATCAAAAACAC
>JAMKCH010013391.1:0-37953 GCA_023653785.1 Ophioderma brevispina | reverse complement strand
CCAGGATGCGGCCAAACCCCCCGTGGTTTTCAATCACTACCTCACTACAAACTTTAACAAATCCCTACAACTAAACACAACATTTTTTCTAAATCTTTAGTTCTAACCACAATACACCAATGGGTTTTCCTAATCAATTTCCATTTTTCCACCCAATTATGCTTTAATAAACACCCAATTTACTACCTCCTCTATGTCATTTCTAAATGAAATGGACGCTGACATATTTGGCAATTATGGCGCCCTCAATTTGTCAAAAAACATAGTTTTTGCATGCTTGTAGTTACTTTCTGCACGTGTTTTCTCTTTGTAAATCAAGTGATTTTGTAATAAAACCACCTCCGGATGGTTGATTTCAATGCTGAGTTACCACAACTGAAAGCTAGAAAATACCCATCAAGTGATGTAGATTTAATTTGATAACACCCTTATACTGGCCTATGACATTCTTATTTATACCTAATGGCTCTGATTTCATTTAATATAAATTTAAATATTAAAACGAAGATCTTTCGACTGAAAGTGAGTGTAAAAGGTTGCCATCTTTGAATCTAGATTCCTTTTAGATGAACATTGTGATAATCTTGATGAAACACTCGTTTTTAGTGTTCACGAAGTCCTATTTTGCATTTTGTAAGTTTGCTGGATATGTGCCTGTATCCCTTTTGAGCAAGGGCATCTGATTGTTTTGAAACAAATCGAATAATGTTAATTCTAACAATGTCAAACAAGAAAAAACAAGACAGGGAAATTAATGATGCTAATATCATAACATTGCGTGCCTGATACACACTTGTCCGCAGCAGAACAAACTAGTGGTTTCGCTTTCGATGTGGTTTTCTTTTGGCAATTCCTCAAATTTTCTATCGAAAATTCAATCCTCATTTCATTATTAATACTTTAATAACTCTGTCTAATGCAGCATGGCAAATACTCTATGTTTTAAGGCTTAATGGGGGGGGGGGGGGCGTAACGGATAGCTCTTTAACGTAGGAAAAATACTTTTTAATGCAGTTTATTGTTTTGGAAACTCCACTGCTCCGTCTCTGAGTCAAGTTGAAGTCCATTAGTAAAAGGAAGAGATGGACAGTCATTCGGAAAACTTTTAGGAAAGCACCAGCAGGGAAAAAGAGTGAAACGCGATATTAATAACAAGATAATATTGTTAGACCCTAAATCAAACGGGTATGTCTATTTTGTAAGTTTGAAAGTACATTTGTTATAGAATAGAAATAAAAACAGAAAAAAATAAAAAACTTAAAAAACAGAAAAATATTAAAAATAAAACCCCCTTTATTCAGCATGATGTTGTTAACCTTTTTAATAGACATTCCTACTCTTCATTATGAATTTTATCCCATCTCATTTGACCACTCCTGTTTCCAGAGATACCTGCATTGAAGAAAGGTTATAAATTCCAAGCTTGCAATGTGAATGGGGAGCTGGAGAGTTAACACGGGTCGACAGAAGGTCGACGAGAAGCGCAGTCTCTGTCTCCGAGCTGGGGGATTCTTTGACAGTTTTATGCAGCAAGTGCTTGTTGTCAGTGCCTAGTCCCAGTTTTATGTGTGTGATGTTCTCTCCGACGCACTGCAGGTGCAATGCCTGAGAGCACTGGTATGAAACTCGGATGGCGGGACGGGGTAGCCAGTAGGGCTAATGGTTTCTTATGTTTACGTTAAGTACTGTGTCCAACTTCTTTGCGTGAGAGCGAATGTTCTATGGTGGCGGCATAATCAGCAGCACTGCAGACCAGAGCCAGGGCGGTGTTGCGTAGGGTCGTTGGGCTAGCACCCCATGAGATCCACAAGGCGGTCCAGGAGGTTATTCCTCGAAGCTACCTTGGCGCATGACTCGAGATGCTGCACGATAAGATAAGCTGCCGATAAAGCTTCCCTCCCAGGTAATTGGTGTTGGATTGTTAAGGTAATTGAAAGCTGGCGATGACCTCTTTGATGTTTAGTGAAGGCAGTATCGATGTCTTGGGGCTTCAACTCAGCTTGAGTCTCCAGCCTTAAAGATATGCTGCAATAGGGCCATATCTGCATTAATGCATTCGTTCATTCATTTCATATTTATTCAGTACCACCTATCAAAATACAACAAGACAGCAAAGAGATTAAAAATAACATTATACATACAAAAAATTGATCAACTTGCACGATTTACAGATATAAAAACGGAATTTTTGGGATATGAACTAAACATCAAAAGAGTACAAGGATAGCCCAAAAAGCCCAAAAAGTGAAGCTTATTTCCATTGGGGTCCTTTCAGCGAACAGAGCGGAGGAAACCAAGCAGAACAGGCACAGATCCAATAATATATAAATATATCTAAAAACCCAAACTCCCCATATTGCACAAAATGCTAAAACAAAGAAAAGCTGGCCTAATTAATACTTGAGACATGACTCCTCCTGCTGTTAAGGCCCTGATCCTCAGATGTTTTTTCTGATGGGCCTTTCTGAACTGGCCAGATGGGTAATCCTGTTTTTAATAGAATTTGGTAATGAAATTCCAGTTTTGATGCCACTGTAGCAAAGGTGTGACTAACATTACCATAATTTCTGGAAAAAAATTATATAGGCCTATCCCTGGTACCATAGTTATGCAAGAATTTTGTACTGCTACATTGAAATTTTCGGTACCACCCGGGGCCGTTTCCATAATAGTTTAAAACCCTGAATTCACGTTCATTTGGATCACCCCTGTCATGCACGACAACATACCAATTTTATTCCGCTCTTCTGCCTGACCGATGTGTGGGCGAGGTCCCAAATCCACAAATGAACGCGCCCAATTTTAATTTTGCATGGTTTTGAAGTCTTTCTTAAGTTTTGTGAAGGAGGAGTACCAGACGAACATGTGTAATCCGTAATGACACATAAAGCATTGCAAAGTGTCTTAACGGGTGGATAAGTTTTTAAGCTCCCAAGCTTTTCTTTACAAGAACCTCAACCTTGCACCAGCCTTGTTGATGAATCTTGGGCAATTCACCACCATTCATGTTCACAATCAAGGGTGAACCCCCAAATATTTAGCAACCTTGGAGGACTTTATTGGTTGACCACCGAGGAAACTGAAAAAGAATTCACCTTTTTGAGTCTTTTCTTGTAGCTCAATAACATACACTCGGTCTTTCCTAAGTGTAAGGAGAGTTTGTTGTCTACAGTCACTGCCTACATGACCTTCAAGCTCATTACCAAGTCGTCTCAATGTGTTTCTGGATCTTAAATCAACACCCAAAAGGGCACTGATCATCTCGTAAAGCGGAGCTTGCACTCGACAACTGCCTGGCCATTGTCTTCACGTAGGCAGAGAAAATAGAATGGGGCCGATTATGCTCCCTTTAGGCACGCCACGGCAACACAAGGGATCGGAACGCCTCGTTTAACATTGACAATTTGTTTCCTGTCATTCCGGTACGATTGTAAACCCAGTCAATGTAAGCGATCCCCATGGCTCTTTCAGTTTCTTGCAGAGAATGACTGGTCCAACATTATCAAATAAAGCCTTCTGAGATCAATTAGGACTAAACCGGTTGTATTATCCAATGGAACATTTGACTCTTGATATAGTCATTAAGGTGGATCAGGCAGGTATCAGTTGAAAACTGAACTCCTGACCCAGATGGTACCCATACAAATATTCTTATCCTCAATTAGGGGCCTCCAACTGAGCATACACAGCTTTTTCAAGTACTTTATATGTTACACACAAGATGCGTTCCTGGCCTATAATGCCAACATCTGAAACGATATTTTTTTGTACAAAGGTCTAACACGAGCGAATTTAAATTCCTTGGACTGTTAGCTTGTTGTGATAGACACATTAATTATGTGGGTCAACTGATTTTGCAACAATACTGCCCCATCTCTAAGAATTTCGCAGGTACTCCGTCGAGGCCAGTGCTTTTGTTGTTAGGATTTAGAGATCGAAGCTCTTTAACGAATAAAATCCACTGGACACAGTGCAATAGTTTAAAGGCCATTCGACTGCCACACCCAGTTTCTCATAATGGCCCGAAAAAATCCTTGGAGTTTCACGCTAAATTTTCCTGAGAGGTTGGGTAGTTTGTTGACTCAAGTACTACTTGCGATAGTAAGTATAAAACCTGGTTGTAGAGTTTAGCACCCATACTGGGATTTAAGCAAAGTTCACCATCAAATTAAGAATAACACAAGATTGGTCTTT
Source organism: Ophioderma brevispina (assembly GCA_023653785.1). NCBI lineage: Eukaryota > Metazoa > Echinodermata > Ophiuroidea > Amphilepidida > Ophiodermatidae > Ophioderma > Ophioderma brevispina. The sequence continues at coordinate 33,759 of JAMKCH010013391.1, read as the reverse complement.
GCATTTAAGTACTATAACCCAGGGTTTTTAATTGCCGCCCAGAGTTTTTTTAGGATTGACTTTGTTGTTCTTTGATTCTATCTCTAAAGAAAACTACTCTTGTGGGCCTTTTTTCACCCCCTTTGAATTTATTTCTTAATTCTGCAATGTACTCCGAATACAATTCAGGCTTTTGGTCTTTTTTAAACCTGTATAACATATTATCCCTCATTGATTCTCTAAGATTTCATTACACATCCATGGTTCAGTACGATTTTTTAATCTGATTTCTTAACTGGAAGCTAAGGTTTCAATAATAGTAGAGAAACTGTTTTGAAGACACACCAAGATCTATTAACATCACTACAATAAACCCCAGACCAGTCTGCGAGTGAGATTGCAGACATAATGCATCAACGGTGTACTTTTCAAACTCGATCTTGGACAGTGTTATGATGTTTCATTTGGCCTTTGACAACTTTCCGAGTACAGTAAATCAACAATGATCACTCATGCCAATATTGATAATACCCGACTGACAAAATTTATTGCTGTTGTTCAAATAATGTGTCAATAGCACAGAACTGGTTAAGTTGAATCCTGGTGGTTCATATTAAATTTTTAAGATTAACAAGCGCAACATATCAAGATACTTTTTAACACAAACCAGATGTTTTTGGTGCCAAAGTATTTAATTTGAATCACCGATGATCATGAACTCACAGTCCGATCTGCCGCTTCCGGAAATAATATGCTCTAACCGTCAAGGAAGCCACGGTCCTTAGGAGGGCGATAGCAAACACCGACAATAATTTTTGGGTTTGTTTTTTGGCAAAAGTAACTCCACCCAGAGTGCCTTCAGCTTCACATTTTTCTTCAAAAGATCCAATCTCTATTAAAAGCAAATTGTTCTATGTCATTACACCAACCCGCCCTCCTTTCTATACCGGTCAGCTCTGCTCACAGTAAACCGCCTATTTATTTCGGCGTCAGTGACGGAACTATCGATCCATGTCTCAAATATTGCAATTAAGACACGGAAGAAGTTTTTAGCAAGAATTTCAGTTCAGATATTTTTGATTTAAGCGACCTAATAATTGATGTGAATAAATGTAGACCCTTTTGTTTAAAACATTCCAAAAAAAGGAGTCAATTGTTCGGTCAAAAGATAATTGGAGTTAGACGAACCATTTTCATTCCCAGGATAAGAGTTTGTAATATCCTGGTCATCATCCAGGTTAGCAAACCGGAAGCTCTTATGGAACAATGATTGCATATTAATACAGACAGTGTTTTCAGCACCAATGTTGTCGTATTCTGCATCAGTTAGTATTTGAGTGCACCTGCTATGCACCCATCTGACACAGATATCACATTCATATGAAATGTCTCTACTCCTGGACGACGCCTCTACTGCAGTGTCACATGGATGTTTTGGATTTCCTTGGGTCATTAGTACAGCCTGGGTTTGATGCAATATCACCAGACCAAAATCATAAGAAGTGCTCGTCTCACATGGGAACTTCTGTCAAGTTGACGTAGAATAGCTGAGTTTGGTTGGGGGAGTAATAGCAGTAATCATTTATAAGACGAATAAACAAATACGAATAAATTTTATTCGTCATTTTCCGCACTGGTGGCTGCCATCATTGCAGGCCTACACGAATTTGTGAGCATTTAAATATGGTGAGATCATCCACATCCAGGGAGAATGAGAAGAGTTAAGAGTATTTTTTGGCAACGTTTGATCTGTTGTATATTATATTGGCTAATTGGGAATGTTTTGTACTTAAAAAAGTGGGGTCGTCATTAAGAGAGGTCAAATATGGTGAGTTACTCCTTATTGGCAAAGTTAGATATGGCAAAGCTTGGGATGCGGCGTGTTATGTTGATGTATTGGGATGGTTTTGCAAACTTACAAAATTGAGGCCTTTTTGCGAGTTTTTAAATGTGGTGAGTTTATTTAAGAGTATTGTAAGATTGTGTTTGGTAAACATGCTGGTTTGGTGTGTAATACAAGAAATCAAAAGGAGGTTTGTACTTGTCAAGTATAGGGAGGGTATTTGGATGGATCCCTATTATGGTCTGGTGAGTGGTCACCTTCACAGTACAGAAGTATTTGGATGTAACATCTATGTGATTATTGAAAGTATGTTGGAAGAAGCAAACAAAACAATTATGAACTCTGTGGTAACTCGCCATATTTAAACTCTCGGAACAACCGGCCCTAAATTCAAAAATGTAACATTAACACCAGTCATTACACACCACACACTTTTTTTACGTAACTCTTCTAATACTCTGAAGATAACAACTCCCCATATTTTAACTCTCAAAATGACCCCCCACTTCACGTACAACATTTCCACATCACTACAACACGCTAATACATCGTTTGCTAATATAATTCTCAAACTGCGTTGCTTTTAAAGTGACAACTCACCGCATTTTAACTTCCAAAAGATCTCCCTACTTTTAAGTACAAACATTCACAACATGACTTTCCGTCGATTGATTTTTATTTCCGTCGGTTAATCTTTTCTATATTTTCTCATTACTACATCATATTTCGAATATTTCAGGGCAAATAAATTGTCCAGGGAACATAGTTTCATAATTCTAAAAAAGATATCCTTTCATTTGTATGTATAGTCTGGTAGCTGCTGTAGCTATAATGTCTAATGGCGGGGCCCATGGGCCAAGGGACGAATTTGTTTATTCGTATTAATAAATTCGATCCAACTGATTGGTAATTTCCTTGGTAGTTATATCCTTGGGGGGACCATAATTCATTATAAAATTGAAGCTTGGTTGCTTAACATTCCGAGTTCTTGATACTATGCACATGTAATAAGAAGAAACTTCACACAGTTCGAAGATCCCGAGTAATGTAGCATAGACCAAGTTAACTATTAAAAACATTTAAAAATCATTTTCACCGATTCCCTGCTTAAAATAGGTACGGGCACTGATTTCTAAAAAGTTAGCACACATAACAGCATTCGCAGGAATTATAACAGCTTAAGAATCCAGTTAAATCAGTCACACATTCAAAATGGGCCTACGATGCTTTGGGCATTAGGGGCTGACATTTGCCCAATGGAGTGGTACAGAGGCGTAGATGCAGTATTGGATAAAAGTACACAGGATGTCACCCCTTTGTCAATGATGATATAATGACAACACTGAGGCTACAAAGCCATTCAACGGCTTACCAAATGTTCCAAAAATCGGTGGAAAGGGCCAGGCAAATGTTGGCACGTTGGCATCAAGTAAGTTGTATTATCAGTAGCAGTGTTACGCATGTAAATGCTGGTTGCAGTTGTTCAATCGGCGATTTCACTGAAGTGACAGTCGTCAGTGAAGTGGTGTGAATGTTGCTACAATTTGCTACTCACTCGATCACGAACAGGCATTCACCAACAATTTATCTCAGAACAGAGAAGAAGTTGATATCTCAGCTCAGTTGATGAAACATACCTCTTACTGATGCCAAAGAGTTTATTAAAAAGTACAAAAGGTATGAAAAAAGTAAAAAAATGCCGAGACCGCAGTGCCTGGCTGGCCTGGTTCCCGCCCTCTACAGTGAAGTGTACTTCCTACTTCAGTCCGTTCTCTCGAGTGAAGAAGGGCAAGATCGTCGGCGTAGCTGATATTCAAATTGAACAGCTGGGAGCCAGCAACTGATCCATTTGGGACTCCGTTCCTCAGGGCGACGCAGTCGGACTGTTCTGTCACCGGGTCTTAAGTACAAAATTACGGTTTGCAAGCTATTTGCATATGATTTTGTACAAGGTGGACGATCCGGGATGGTCCTAAGAAGCTTCAGTGTCAAGCCCTGGCGCCACGGAGTGTCATATGATGCGGTTAAGGTCCAATTAAGATGACCGCCTGCCTTAAGACGCTTTTCAAAGCTTCCTCATGAGTTTTACAATATGATGGACAGTGCTCGGCTACGGCGAAATTCTGCGTGTTCGTCAGGCGATGGATCGAAGAACGCTAGGCTCCAGCCGGGCCAGGATCACCCTCTCAAGGAGGTTGAAGGAGACGCTAAGTAGTGATATTGGGCGGTAGTTCTTGGGGTTGTCACAGGCTGTGTGGTTTGGGGAGTGCGATGATTTGGTCAAAAGCACACAGGCAAGAGCTATATAGTGCTGGACTCAAGCACTAATTAAGGGAAGCCTGATACAAACCCAAAATGTAAATAAAAGGAACCTAAAAATGAAGAACATAATATTAAAAGACAAAAACAAAAAGAATAAAACAATTGACCTGGAGTGTCCTAACAGCTGCATTGAACCAGGAAAATGAGGCACAAGTCACAGTTATGTTCAGGCAGATCATTCAACAACTTGGGCCCATGGTGGAAGAAACTTCTATGACAAAGAGTGAGGCGACGGAATGGTGGATAGAGGGAACAAGATGGGAGTTGGAGTGCATCGCGAGTGAGGAGTAGTAAAAACATTTGGAGCAGATGAAAGACCCGCAAGAATTTTGTAGACATGACAGACGGCAAAAAATCACGCACGAGCCTCCAGAGCGGCAGGAAGATTGGAAAAGTGAGGTCATCATGTGCAAGATTCATCATCATACCATGGTATTTTCTTGATCTATCTAAGGCGTTTCGACACCATTGTCATTCTCTTCCTCCTAACCAAGCTCTCACACTACGGTATACGCGGAACTTCCTTAACGCTTCTCACAGACTAGCTTTCCAATCGTCAAAACAATTTACCGTTTTGATACTCCAGCATATGCGGTCGTCTACCTGTCATGCGGTTTTCCCCAAATGCTCTATACGTGGTCCTCTTCTTTTCCTTATTTATGTGAATGATATTCCTCATCATTTGAATTCTCTCTTTGTCCTTTTGAAGATGACACCAACATCTTCTTTCCAACACCCAACTTAGATTACCTCATTAACCTTTCAAAAACACTGAAAAGGGTTCATGTCACAATTGGTTTAAAGCTACTAAGCTTTCACTCAATGTTAAAAAAACAAATTAACATTCCTTCTCCACGAAGTCAACAAACTTCCTAAATTCGACATACAAATTGATAATACTAAAATAAATCCACAACTACAAACATCGTAGGAGTTGTAATTGACAAACATATGCATTGGAAAGACAATATTTCAAGATCACAAACCAAATCTCTAGGATATGGAGTCGTAAAAGACCTTCTTTAAACACAACACTACCCCTGATATTTGTTCACTTTATAGAAACACTCTGATTCTTGCCATCTATTCTTACGGAAGATGCTTGGGCAACAATCGAACATTTACACTCAAATATATCTCACATGGCCTGAACTAACTAATCCAACCCATCTTGATTAGACGATTAAACTTAAAAAACAAGCAATCCGTATTTGACACTGTTCTCCCTATTGATCTCATACCAAGCCATTATTCCATAAATTAAAAAAAACTTAACATATTCGATATAAATAGAAACTTCAAACAGCACTTCATGCACCGCTATGTTAATAATAACCTTCCAACACATTGATTTTTTCTTTAAACCCAAAAGACTCCATAATTATAACAAAAGAATACAAACAAATTTATTCAAGTACAGCGACTTTGATTTAACAATACTCAATTAAAAATCCGGTCCTAGGCTGGAATTCGCTTGACTTAAACTTACAATCATCAAAATCTGCCATATATTTAAACACCACATCTAAAAAATCAACTTATTCTACATACTCATTATGCACATATTTTTTTTAATTTTTATTAATGTTAAAGAACATGAGGAGATTTCCAGAAAAAAGCGCCACAATTTTTTCGAACCCGGGGTTTTGCATATGGAATGCTTTCCAATGTTATTAGATCAACCTGAAGTGAATAAGAAGAATGCGGCCGTCTTTATTTAAATTAATGATGATTTAATAATTTCTATCGTGCACGACCAGAGAAGTCAAAGCCCGGGTGTTTCTTATGGGGACATTACGTAGTCATGGCAAGTTCAAAAACCAAGGTTTGTGGTTTTACCGTTTTTACTGTTTGTCCAATAAACGTCGGGAACGTTCTTGGTAGGTGGTCTACAATCGATTCCTGTGCAATTTGAGAGAAATTCGTATCCTAAAAAAATTCCTCCTGTCACTTAAGTTATTTTTATTCAAAATATTCTACATGTAATTCCAAATTAAGAACATTGTTAAAAAAAAAAAAAAAACACTTAATTATAATTCATTAATTCATTTATCGGGACGAGCGAAGGAACAATTCTCAATTTCTAGCCTACGTATAATCCTGTAGCCCAAGATCGTTGCATTATTTGATTTTTTTTTTCATACAGATAGCTCACATAAGCTTTGCCATCTTTACTTCTATGTTTTTACCCTTATGTTATTTAATCAATGTGATTCACTCTGTTACCCCTTGTCCTTGTCCTGTTTTGTTTGTTCTTGTTTTTTTCTTGTCTTGTTTTGTCTGTTCTTGTTTTTGTCGCACCTTGCTGGCCTCAAATAAGTTCTCTCTCCACTGGGTGGGTCAATCCTAAAGGTCCACTAATTGATCTTAATGGGCCTCTCTTACACCCCATCTTCATCCATTTTTTTCTATACTATGATATTATTATCACTTATAATCGATATCCTAATGATGTTAATACCTAATCTAATCAGCTTGTTATGTATGCTATATTATAAGGATAATATTATCTTGGGATTTCATTTGCCCCCCCCCCTCCTTTTTTTTATACATTGCCTTGGTATGAGTACTTCCTTCCAATCTACACCTTCCCGTACCGTTTCGAGTCTCCTCCAGCAACTTGCACTGTATATCGGGGTTGCAATGTCTGTTACCCTTCAATATACATCATTTTTCAATTTTTTATTTGATTTGTGCTATATCGCATTCTACAATCTTGATGTGTTTTTTTCATCGTATCAAAATAATTTTCTGTTAGCAGGATTGTAGCTAAATGGTTGTTATAAAGGGTAATTTTAATGTATCGATTGAAATAATTTAAAATATATACTTGAGGATTACATGTATGTTTATTGCACTTACTTTCTCTTCAATTTACCTGCTCATCGTTATACCCTTTAATCTGTTCCTAATATCACAATTCAATGTCTATGATTTAAGCTTTTGTAATTGATGTGTATAAACCTTGGTTAATACTTTGTATTCCATTCTGTCCAGTACCTTATCATGAATATTGTTTGATTACGTGGTATTGTTATAATACACCTGGTTAATACTTTGTATTTAATTGCTTTCAGTACAATGATCATAAATTGAGTACGTGGTATTTTTTCTTTCTTTATTTCTGCTGGATCATTAGTCTACCCTTACCTTTTTTAACTATCCAAAAGCTCAATTAAATTTCACTGTATTATTTTTTTTATTATGATAACACACAATCAAGCAGCTTCTTTTTTGTGATTTTTGAGAGTCGTAACCAATATTTGTCTTTTTTACAAATTTGATCTTATCCCTTAATTTGAATTTCACGGCTTTTTGGTTGGGTTTTTTCTCTGTTACTCCTTTACTATTTCGTAGCCCCTGTTTATTTCTTCTGTGAATTGTCTTATTGCTTTCGTATTGTATGACTTGTCAACACATCTTGTCTAAAGGTATTGTTTAAATTTATCTACCCGCTTTCTCATTCGCTATTCTATCCTACCTCATCCAACCAATCTCTCAAGTTCCTCCTTCACTCTCACCACTATCTCTGTATTCTCTCTACTCTCTCCTTATAACACCCCTCCGTATTTTTTTCCTTTGATTTATCCTTTCAGTATGCCAGACTGCCTATACGAAATGCCATTTAACCACCAGCTCATGACGAAGAACTTTCGCGAATCATTAATTGAATTTTCACCAACAATAAATGAAACAATCAAAAAATTAATTACATTGTGGGCATCAATCCGTATTCACAGACCCATAGCATCTCAAATGTGGACCACCCACCTTCACCACACCCACAAACACAACTCGGTTCGGACTCCCGCTATCACACTGACGACAGGCTTTAACACACTAAGAAAACCATCAAGCACGACTCATTTTCCATATTCCATTTCATGCCGTCAGTATCACAAATCATAGGAAGAAAAATCAATAACTACCTTGACACCTCAAACATTTTTCTCTGTCTTAGCATTTTCAGAAACATGGCTTACTGACCACCAAAGCAACACCTCCCCGCACTTACTGCTACACGTACCATTCCAGGAGCACTCAATGGCAGAGGACGGGGTTGTCTTTACATAAAAATCAACTCATACAAAATCATCGATACAAAACCAGAACCAGAATTTGACTCACTTTTTTCTTCGAACTCACATCAACACAACAATAGACCCAAACACATAACGTCGCAGTATTTACAGATCGCATGAACACACAATCCAAAATTTTAACAATCGCTTTTGAGCAAGCTTCGCACTACTAATAAACCAACCGTGATGTGTATATTGTCGGGATGACTTTAATGTCAATCTTCTAAATTATTCCACTCATCCACACATTAATGACTATTAACACATCATTGCAAACTCTTAGATCCCTAAAATTAACAGACATACAAGAATTACGCAAATACAGCCACACTCATTGAGAACATTATCACCAACTCCACGGAAACAGACTCCACACCAGGGATATTGTCACTGACACTACAGTCATTCCCAATATCCATCATGACATCATTCAAGCATCAGCAAGCACAAAAACAACAATCACTAAACGTGACCACAGAGATCACAACATCCAGTTATTTTAACAGTAGGATCTAAATGAATCATGGGAAACATATACTCACAGCAAAATGAACCTACCATAGCGTACAGCAACTCATACAACTATACGAAACATTACAAAGAATCATTCACTTACAAAAGAAGACCCTAAAAATCGTCACCCATAAGCAGCCATGGATGACACGCAATTTAGAAGAATCAATCAAAACCAAGCAGGCCTCTATAAAACATACCTGACAAAAACACACCAGCAAACCAAACAACATACAAACCAATACAAAACAAATTAACTCAATTATTCGTATTGCCAAGAATAACACCATAACCAACAGAACAAATTCAGGAGCTCAAAAATTGATTCTAACCAAAACTGGACACTTCCCTCAACAACCATTCTAGGTAGGATAGGTATCACTAACAGATCCTGAACCTGTTCACTCATAATAATAAGCAGGTATCTGACCCGTTTGATCTATCGCAACGCATTCAACGATCATTCACTATTAAACCTGGGAAAAAAAAATGAGTCTAACAAAAATACCACCTCAAATAACCCTTTAACAAACAGCTTCCAAAAAACACATTCACCTCAGTGTTCCTGAATCCAGTTACGGTAGATGAAATGCACAAACTTCTGACACTGTTAAAACATGTCTAAAGGCGTGGTAACGCAGATACGATCCTGGATTGCTAACAAAATCCTATGCTAACATCATTTGCCTCTGATGCACATATTTAACCATTCACTTCTCACCGGAACCTTCCCAGATCACCTCAACATCAGCCAAAGTTCTTCCTATTTAACAAAAAAACAAGATACAAATAACATTGCAAATTACAGGCCCATGTGTTCGTCCATCTTTTTCAAAAAAACTGAAAAAGTCATGTCACACAGTCGTCTACATCTTCAACAAGCAAAAAACTTCTTCGATGAACAATACGGTTTTAGGCCAAACGCTGAACTTACATGGCACTCCTGAACTACACACCAACCTCAATCTTGCACTAAAATAAACTCCACACAATGGGGGTATTCCTGGATCTCTCCCAGGCTTTCGACACCATTGACAACAAGTTCTTCTTCCACCAGCTTATCATTACGGGGTCAGTGGAGTAGCCTTGGAGTGGTTCGGAGTGACCTAACTAACCGCTCACAATCAGTACGTACACTCCACCGCATAATCCATCAAACTATCACAGTTTGCGTCCCGCAAGCTCCAATCCTTGGACCACGACTTTTCATCATTACATGAATGACATTACACACATCTCTAACACACTAAATAATCGTATTTGCAGATGAGATGACACAAACATTGTCTTCTTCAAACCCCCCAACATTAATGCACTTTTTACAACATTAATCATGAATGGCTAAAATCACTGACTGGTTCGGGTGATAACAAACTTCCGCTCAATGTTTAAAAACTAAACTACATGCGTTTCACTACACACAACACTAATCACAACCAAATATTAACAATAGATAACCAGACAATCTCCCAGGTTCACACTCAACAAATTTCTTGGCAGCACAATCGACGACAAGCAACATGGAATGAACACATATCAACTCTGTCACTACCAAAGAGTCTCACGCAATTGGTACAATTACAAGAGTGAAAACCACTTCCAGACTACAATTATTTAAAAATCCACTGTACCAACACACTAGTTCTCCAATACCTAGCTACCGTAACATCATCTGGGCCTCCAACATCATCAAGACTCTCCAAAATAAATATCACAGAATGGGCCATTCGTCAAATATCACAAACTCAACCCCAGAACTCACACTTTGCCATCATTTCACTCACTGAAAAACTTAAATTAGAGCAACTCAACCAACTTCAAAAGCGCCTCTTCATGTTTGACTATCACAACAATAATTACCTCCGAACTTCAGCAATTCCCCTGTACCACAAAAGGACAAATCCACAGGGCTAGTTCAAATTACACCAGACAAGACGAGTAAACTTCATCTCCCCTCCAAACTCTTCCTCTTGAAAAGCACTTTATTCAGTATTCACGGCCGCAAAAATTGGAATGATTATATAAGAATCAATCACAACAATTACAAAACAAATACTTTTAAAGCTCACCTTGGACAAAAAAACCTTTTCATCAACAGTACAAATTTCTTTTAAATTTCTCCCCAGTCCTTGATTTCTATCACTTTTTCTTCATCCCAATTTCTATCTGCTATCCTTACATTTTCTTCACCTCTCATCTTCTATCTCTGCTCCCTCATTATGAAATTTATTCCCAATACCTCAAGCACGACATGGTGAAAGAGTCTCTCTTTGTCCAAATTCCCGTATCCGTATTCCCGTTAATTAGTGTTTTTAGCTTAGATATATTGTTTATTTTTGTTGTTTGTCTCTGTTTTTTTGTTATGTTATATTTTACCTATGTAATATTCTATTTGATACACTTGTCACATAGCTGGTTTGACCCCGTGCAAATTGTCTCTTTATGTTAGAGCAATTTAAGCAAAATTGGCGGACAACAAACTTTTGACACACTGTTATAAGTAGGGGACATACCACCGACTATTACCTCCGCAAAATAGAAATATCATTGCGGGAATCTTCCCATGTAGGCCTAGAGGGTCGTGATTTGTATGTTGTAGCGCCCTCTTTATTCTTACATCCCATAGAAAGCCGGTGTAACTAGATTTACACAGGAATGTAGTTGGAGGCAATAGTGCTCAACTTGGTTGTCAGGAGTGTGTCGCCGTTGATATTTTATTCTGACAGGACAAAAAAAGATAATCCTGATTGACCAAACCCTCATGCACTGTGGTACTCAGTTCTAATTGTGTACACAGCCCATCTATGTTACACTTCTCAGCTGTTACTGATACTGTCTGTTGAGTTCAAGAGTCTCATCTTTCCATACATGGCCCTGTGTTATAACATACCCTACTTGCCACACTAAGTGATAGTGACTATTCCCTGCTTGACTAATGAGACTATCCTAACCTAAAAGGTAGCTACTGGTAACAGTTTTTATGATTGGTTGGGTTTCAAATTGCAAAATTTTGCTTGACAAATTAAACTGTATTAGAAATGACTTCTTATAGCCAATTTATATTCCAAAATAATACTTCAATGTTATAATATACAATTGTGGTAAGAATTACATTGTTGTAGTATATTTCACTGATAGCAGGCACTATCATTAAGCAGACTTAATATTTCATGTGTGGTGTAAACAGGCACAAACTTTTGGTAAAGCAATGTATGACAGGTATACTACACAATAGTGATGGCATTTGCACTAGATAAGAAGAATTTCCCTTTAAAAGGGAAGTATGGTTTTAAAACTGAAGCTTGGTGTTCCATGCATGTGACTTCTACTTCAAATTAATACCAGATGTATCAGAAAAAAGTAAACATTGTTGAAACTGAATGTCTTGTGTTTTAACAATAAAGGATGATCATTATGATTGATGCCTTGCATAGTATTTATTAAAATATAGTGTTACAAACTCAATTTGTTGTTTCATTTCACAATTTGTGCACTAAAATCAAAGATTGGTCCTTTTTAGGACTCGCTCTTGTTTGTTTTTTATTCTCGTTTTTGGTCCTTTCAAACAAGGCTGTGTTGTATCATTATTGTAATATTGAGTACTATTTGACTTGTATGTATTACAGGGCCCCGCAATAACCATAAGCCCTACGGGTTGTCCATTGCTGTCCTACATATCATATCATATACCTCACCAGTTCATCTCAGCACAGTCTACAATTGATACACTTTATGGTATTATGTAAATATTATACTGTATTATGTATTTCTTTCACGTACGATATGTATGCTGAATAAATTTGAATTGAATTGAATTCGCCCACCTTGGGTATAATGTCATCTGTCTTTAAAACAAGTGTATTTTAATTTTAATATCATTATATTGATTTACTTTGTTTTGTTACATCACTGAAGATGTGGTGAGAATAAATGACCTTGAACTTGAGAACTGCCAAATGGGTCCGACATGCAATCCTGAACAGACTCCAACGATTGGATCGGGTCCTTGTTAGTGGTTGCCATGGGGGGGCTGTGCTGCTGTATTCTAACATGGGACAAACAATGAAATGTACAGGTGCTACGAAGATTTGAGGAGCAAGATGGAAAATTTTATGGATCAGGCCAATGATCTTCCGAACCTTTTTGGCAAATGGCATCTATATGTACATTCCAGTAAGTTTGGTGGTATGTGGATCCAAGGAAGGTGAGGTCAATAACTTTGTCAATGGGCTGATTGTTGAGATAACATTGTAGGTTTTGGGTTGGATTGTGCCTAGTAAGATACATGACCATGGCTTTAGTTTTTCTTATCTTGGAGGAAGTTGGATGTAACAATTAAAGACTTTGTTAATGTCATCAGGAATCCCGCTGGTATATTATCAGGCCCTGGGGCCTTTCCACTCTTTTTATCTGGCTGATCGCAGAGGTAAGCTCATCTAGTGAAAAGGCGTTTAAAGTGAGCCAATCCACGCCTGGGCTCGACTGACGTTTGGTAATTCTCTCTTTTAACAAGAGTGAGTGTGATCCTTAACAATATGCTATCCTCAACCTCCATTTGCAAGGAGTTGCTCAGCTTTTGAGTTGGCCAGACCCAGGACATTTCGATGGTCTGGAAACTCGTCGGCGGTCTAATATAGCTCTTCCAGACCTTCCTACTGGAATGAGTGAAGTCACTACCCTGGACCGCTCCCTCCAGCCCTCACGACGTTTCACGTCCAACAGTTTGTCGGAAGCCCTTGAATGTTCCGATTCAAGAATTCATTGAGAGATCTTTAGCATTCTCATCCCAGGATGGGATATCACTGCGACTACAGCCACACGGATGGTGTTCTCTGGTTATCGTTAATAAAGAGATGCTGTGGTAAGATTGTTCCCGGTTGGTAGGAGGTCTTGGTTACGAAGGTTTGGGCACTTCTGAGATCACCAGGTCCTCAACTGGTCCCAGTTTGCCTTGCGGACGTTCCACCTTTTCACACTGGCTTTGTTTGTACAGACTTAGCAAGGCCGTCCTGAATCGATCAGTGATGGTATATGTTGAGACTTCGGAAAGGCGTTCGAGAACAGTACGGTGACCAGAAATGGCATCACATTTCCAAATATATGCAATGGCTTTCCAAATCAGGTTGAGTTGTGTTCCACCTTGCAGGTAGAACTGTCTGGTTGCTTTGGGTTCGTACAAGAGTTGTACGCCAGATTGGAAGCCCAGTCCTCTAGGGTTGATCCACCGGGTCGGTATTCCTGAAGCCCAGTGATTAATCTATGACTGTTGACCTCGCAGCGGTAGGTTCACGGTGTACCATTGTAGGCAAGATATTCTGCTTGAAGCCGATGGTAGGTGGCTTGTAGACATTGATAATGTGGACATCTACAATTTGGTCGTTGCCCATTCCAGGGTGGAACTTCAGGTGATATTACAATATGTTTTTCATTGAGCTTGGTGGCAATCCCATGGGTAGGCGCTCTTCGGTGTCTGCACTAGATATAGTATAGCCGCAATTTCCATGTGTGAACTGTCAGTTGCGGTATCACTCTTGGAGGAGAATCGCAGTGACTTGGTTGTGGTTGTTTAAGATGTTTCATGGGGTTTAAATCTTTGCCCTCTTGAGTTTCTGCTTCCACACTTCAGTTTGAAGTACAGAAATGCCCTCTGACTTTGACATCCGATGATGCCTGCTTCTGATAAGGGCACGATTTCCAGACTGACATCAGATTGTTGTCCTCTGACGAGGCATGATGAGAGCCTGTGAGTTAAAAAAGACAACAGGGATGTTATCGTAGACTCATCAGGTTTATTATCATCGCCTGAACGAAATCAGTTTCCGGGGCTCAACACGAGGAGGTTATAATCTTGAACCCCCCCCAAAATAACTGGTTAAGGTCATTGAATCGGACCAACGCGATTCAGAAGGGCTTCACAAAGCTTGTCATAACTTTCTAATCAATGATCCAAATTAACAAAACACCAAACAAAACTCTTGTCGAGGATGAGAGTTTGGCAATCAATCCTTGTCAAATAGACATAAATCGTTTTTAAAATCATGCATTTTATTGATACTGCTTGTAGGTTTTCCTCTAGCAATTTCAAACTTAATCAGCCAAAACAGGTGGCGTGTATTCTAGATTTTGCTTTGGAATAGGAAGTGTCGCATCTGTAACTGACAGAAAAAGGGGGAGTCCAAGGGACAAATATGCTTTGATTTTGAATCTATCTTTTTTTGATTGGTCCCTACCTACACTCATGATTTCCATCAATTAAACCAACCATTTACGGCCGCATCTCAACCGAGAAAATCAAATATGGGGCACACGCTCCCCTCCCCGGCTACGCCACTGGCCAAATAAATATCCGCATTCAATTTCATGCGATTTCAGACACTAAGCACCAATAAGTTGTACAAGCCTTCAATTTCGGTGTTCATAAATTCTAATTAATTTATAAGCTTCAGTTTAACATGGCGCTTCCCTTGTGGAGAATTGTGTCAAATCAATTTCACATGGCCTTATGATACAACATCGTTTTTTTCTGTTTCGTTGTTGGCGAAACAATTTCCCATTTCAATTTCAATTTGGTCTATGAGACCTATGGTTTATGTTGTTTTCCATTTTAATTTTTTTCCTCTATTAACTGGCATGGCAATTATCATCATGGAAACAGTGGACAAACGGGTCGAAAATAGAGCAGGAGCCAACGATTTTTGCTTTTAGTTTTCTTTACAATCTTGCTCTTTCCTTGTCTATTGTTCACCTGTTGTTTTCTATCCACAGGGATGGCTGACAAGGGTATAAGTCCCTGTGATTTTTTTTTTGTCTTTTTTTGGGAAGTTTTCTACAGCATGCTCACATCACCTGCAACTTTGTATCATCATCATCATCATCCCTCATACATACACAAGTTAATTTCGGACGCAATTCGTCCGAGACACATTGCGTTTACAAAACCAAACAATGCAAATTACAAAAGCAGCGTTTATAACAAATGTTTTTTAAAACAGTTTCCTGAAATTGTTGACTGATGGTGTCATTTCTGAGTGCTGTGGAAGGCTTTTCAGTTTTGGAAGCATACAGGCATCTGCGTTCCTCCCCCAGCCAAAGAATTAATTTTGGGAACCACATGAGTGATGTGTCTCAGATGATCTAAGAGGGCCCGACCGGAAACATAGTCCGAAAACAGGAGTTATGTATGCTGGTGATTCATCATGCAATGCTTTATAAACATATAACAAGATATTGAAAGTCACTCTTTGGGCTACTGGAAGCCAGTGCAACATTGTTAACAATTAAGGGTTCGGCATCAGTCCGGCGATCCAATGCAAATCACCCGTGCGGCACTGTTTTGTAAGCATTGTAAGCGATTCATATTTGTAGATGATAGGTGAGTGAAAAGGGTCATTACAGTAATCCAGCCGTGACATACACGTGCACGTACGTCCTGTGCATGTCAGAATCAATGAATCTTCGGATTCTCAGATGTTCTTGATATGGAACAAAATAGAACGGCGCATGTTATCAACATGAGAAATGATGGCACAGTGTTCTATCAAAATCAGCATGCTCACAATCACCTGCAATCTTTGTATCATCATCATACAGTGGAAGTTAACATTCTGATTACGAAGAATGTCACCGACTTGGGGTCCTTCTTCTTCAAACGTGTCCAAACGTCAGTGGTTCTCAATATGATCCAGCAAGATATAGTACACGTCTGGCTGCTTCTGAATACCGCCACGATCCTTTTGGCTGCTCCAACAGTGACAGACCAAAGAGATATTCCCACATTGTCTGTCGTGCTGTTCCACAAACACCTGTAGTGTCTCGGATCTGCTGTCCCAGGTGCCCACTTCTGCAAAAAAACCTTAGATCGACCAATTATGGTTCTTAATATGTCAGGAGGTGTGTGTGTGTGGGTCCTTGTGTCAGTTGTGTGTGTGTGGTGTGGGGTGGTGTGGTGTATGTGCGTATTATGTATGTATATATTGCATCGGCAATAAAAAAAAAATAACAAAATTATAACAGTAGGTCATAAATATTGCTGTTAAATCCCTAAATGCCACTTTTGCCACTTTTCAAAATCACGAAGGAGGGACGTACAGGGAAAGTGATCCCTTGCTCCTAGACTCTAACACAAATACCGCTTACCTCCACTTTTTTGATTTAGGAACGTAGGGGGATATATATATTATTAAATTGTTCATTTGCTAACATTTCAATAGATTGTTACTGTTTTGTGGAAGAATTGGGTACTGTGAAATTAATAAAGTGGGCACACAACTTATATTCTTGAAAGGTTGAATATAGTGCGCAAAAGCCGAGAGCAGCCAAATTCTAGTTGTTCTCTAGCGTCCAAATTTCGCTGGGATTGGGGAATGATCAAAGTATGACGCAATTTTAAACGGTTCATTCTGAACGATTGCAAAAAAGTTCTAGGAGTTTCGTACAATACCTCAAATTTCAGTTTTGCAGAGTAGAAGATTGACTTTGAATCATCACAAGAATTAGAGGTACCTTGGCTTCCGTGACGAGGCTCCGTTAAAATTAAAAAAGTATCCGCAAGCAGTATGTAACATTACTTCTGTACTCTGGAGAAGTATACTATAAAGGACAAGCAGGGGTGTTTTGAATCAATCCCATGATTCATAGCAACGTGCCTATACTGCACTGTACAAAAAGTATGTCGTACTTAGGGAATTTTTAAAAAAGTTGTTCAAAAGTTTAGAACCACAGGACATGTCATAATCATGCTAAAAAATCCCTTAATACTAAGGCTTTGTGCGTGAAAAAGAGCATAGAAGTCAGGATTTTTATGTGTTAAGAATAGGATTTTGTGGATCACATGACCCTGTTGAGTGATGAGGTGAAATTTCCCAAAACTGGTGTGGATGTGGGATTGACTCAATTACAACCTCTGGGTCAAGACCCAAGCAGGGTAGCATGGGAGATGCCCACGGGCAGCCTTCAATCGCGTTAGAGATTTGGAGAGACCCGAGCAGGGCTATTATTAAATACGGTTTACACCAGCGGGTTTTTTGAATCAATCCCATGAATGCATAGCTGTGCCTATACTTAGGGATAAAAAGGTCCAAAAAGCTTTAGACACAAGACATTACATAATCATGCAAAAAAAATCCCTAAGGTACTAACGCCTTTGTGGGCTAAAATTAGCGTTAAAGTCAAGGGGTTATATGTGTTAAGAATAGGAATTTTTATATGTGATTCTCACATGACCCTATTGAGGTGAAAATTTCCCAAACTTGTGCATTGTGGGATTGACTTCAAACACCCCGCTAGGTTTACACTACTATACCTTTCCTTTTTTTCTAACCGTTTAAGATAAATGCTTCGGTCCTAATCGGAGTGCAAAGACAAATTCGATCCGCGACCTTATTGCTGGTCAAAACATTTACCCCGACGCTGTAGTTGGGTCATCTGGGGAATGCCGTGACCGTTGAGAGCAGAGCATTATTTTGTTCTGTTTCTGCCCGAAGGGTAGTCTGTTCCTGTATTGCCACCAATCATCTTCCACAGTGTATAAGTCCCCTGTCCCTTGTACCATGTGTACGTACACACACACTCCCAGTTGCAAGCAAAGAGAGTGCTGTGTTGGTTTGCCAATCTCATTCCCAGCAATGGCAATGTTCCCATGTTCAAAAATAGCACTAACTATGATAACTTTACTGGTTACCTGTTGATCACGCCTAATTCAACTGACATACAATCCAATCATAGGTGCATTATACTGCTATCTGGACCAAGGTTAATATGATTATATGCCATGCACTGTTCTATCTCTTGGGCAAGGTAAAAAACAATGCTGCAGAATAGTAACCTTGTGGCTTGCCCTATTACTGAATGTGAAAATTTTGTTTATTTAACAATATTGTTTATGGTTTAAAGTCTTAAAAGGTTGTTTCTATTATAAGTGGGATGAAATTAGCCTAATTTGAAGTACCATGGTGAAAACGGATTGTATATTAGTCGAGTTACATTGAAATATTACTGATTTTTATAAAAGTTGTTACTTGTTACCTTCTACATACAAAGACCACTTCCTGTTTTGACAATTGGATGAAAGCAGATAAGCCTGAACATCCTTCCATGTGACCGCCGACCAAAGTATTATTACCCCCTGTTTTGACTATTTATCATTCGGATGAATACAATGCAAAGTGGTTCACTTTTTTCTCCGCAGTAATTTGTCTTACCTTGTGCAGGTCTGGAATTTTTAGAACCAGCAACCAAGGGCAACCCACATTTGACTGGGTCAATGGTGTTACGAATGCATTGTTGGCAAGCTGTTTGGGGGTGGGGGGTGGGGTTGGTGGAATTTACTGTCTTATAACATATCTCCTTGTATGGGTCACTGTTAGGAATTGACCTGTCTTAACAACATGCTTAATTGATTGGGGTGCAATGAGAAATAATAATGCTTGTGATTACTATACTCACCTTTGCAAAGCAACATAAATTAGTGATTTACACAAACCATAATATAGTCTGAGCATTTGACCAAATAGTTTAATTGAGTCAAGTTACATGCACAACACGTTTTTACAGTGAGATTTAGGAAGAAACCCAAAAGATAAAAGAGTTAGGAGTTACTCTCACTTAAAGGTGTGGTGTAATTTGTATTACAGCCTCTATGCAAAAACACGAGACACCTGGAGCATATAGGAGGTCACCTTACCGATTAAAATTAGGGCATTACAATATACCTAGCAAAGAGTTTGCTATTCCCTTGAATGTTTGAAAATGGAAATAACTAGGATTTCTTATAAATACAATTTTCAAATTGATTGCCATTAAAATTAGCCGATTTTGTGGTTATGTAAAGTTTAAAACACATTAGACTCATGTGGTATATTTGCAAGAATTCACATCATAGTCATTTAAACTATAAATTGAAAAAAATAAAAAAAGTAAAAAATTTTTTTTCTATATGTATTTGCAAATGATTAAAGACGCATTTGTATCACATTTCAGCTTATTATTTAAAACCCTCGTCTAACCCTATTCTACCGAAGGGGGGGGGGTTTACCACCCCCCTTCAGTTTTTTTCCCCGGCATGCTAACACCCCCTTTTTTGTGCCAAATTTATTTTATGTAATGTCAAGTTGACCGTTACGCTCCCTTTTCACTCCAAAAACAAATCATCCACCGGGGTATAGGTAAGATTACAGCGGTGATCCCAAAGTGATGGATGGGGGGGGGGAGTGGTAACCCCCCCCCCTTCGGAAGAGAGTACCAACATGCCTAACCAACACAGTAACATCACATACACTTGATTTGGTACCAATAGATGCTATGGTCCTCCTCTTTCCATTGTACCAAATGAGTACCAACGTGCATAGCATTACGTCACATGACGTCATAAAGTTCGCATTTCAGCAAAAACTTTGCATTTTTTTTTTGTTTTTTTTTTTTTCCATAGACACACACAGTAACAAATTTCAATTTTTCGCGCAAAGTCTAGGAAATCAATTTTCCTGCGTTTTTGACTAAATTGATGGTAAATGACCCCCTATTTTTTATATAATGAAATCATTTTAGAGCTATAAATAAGGTGTTTGAGGGAGGTCGCTAAATTGCGAAATATCCAATTTTTCCACCCTATATTCAGTATTTTTCGGACTTTCCTCAATATATGGACGTCATGGTGTTCATAATGGTGAATGTTGGTACTTATTTTGGTCACCATATGGAAAGAGAAAATCTCAAGCTAATCCTTTGGTACCAAATTTACACGAATCGGGTGTTTCATTAACGAAAATCACAGGGTGGTAACCACCCCCCCTTCGCGTTTTGTTACAAAAATGGCTCAGGTAGACGACCCCCCCCCTTCGGGTCATGTTTTGTACCAAAATGGCTCAGGTAGAACAGAGGTTAAGTTGAATTAATCCTTGTAGGGCCATGTCGGAAGTGACTGTCTTAACAACATGATTAATTGATATGGGAAATGAGATAATTAAGATGCTTGGATTACTATACTCACCATTTGCAAAGACAACATAATGAGGATTTACACAAAACATAATATGTCTTAGAATTTGACCACAAATAGTTTAATGAAAAGTCAAGTACATGCAACATGGGAACTTACATATGATAATAAGAAAAAAATAAAAAACTTAAAAAAAGCAAAAAATAAATAATATTAAAGTGTGTATTTAAAGATTCACAGCCTTCTATGTCAAAAACACGCGACACCGGAGCATAATAGGTACCTTCCGATTAAAATTAGGGCCATTACACTATACACTAGCAAGGTTTGCTGTTCCTTGAATGTTGAAAATGGAAATAACTAGGGATTCTATAAATAAATTTCAATTGATAGCCATTAAAATTAGCGTATTTTGTGGTTAGGGATGAAAGTTTAAAATCACATTAGACTTATGTGGTCTATTTTGGCCGAGTTCACATACTAGTCATTTAAACCTATTTAATATGCACGACAAAATAAAAAGTTTCTATTGTAATTTGCAATGATTAAAGACGAATGTGTAATCACATTTCGCTATTAATTTAACCCTCGTCTACCGAAGGGGGGGGGGTTACCACCCCCCCTTCAGGTTTTTTCCCGGCTTGCTAAAACCCCCTTTTTTGGTGCCAAATTTTTTATGTAATTGTCACTTGACATGTTACGCCTGTCCATCCAAAAAACAAAAATCCACGGGGGTATAGGTACGATACAGGGGTTGATCCCAAAGTGATGCGAGGGGGGGGGGGGGTGTAACCACCCCCCCCCTTCGGAAGAGGAAGTACCCCCCCCACGAACACTGCCTAACACAACAAGAAAACATCACAGACACTTGATTTGGTACCAATGATAGCTATGTTCCTCCTCTTTCCATGATACCAAAAATGAGTACCAACAGCGAGGATCTACGTCACAATGACGTCATAAAGTTCGATGTCAGACAAAAACTGCCATTTTCCATAGACACACCAGTAAAAAAATTCAATTTTTCGGCCAAAAAAGGCTAGGAAAATCAGATTTCATGCGGTTTTTGACTCAACTTGATGGGAAATGATTAGTTCTTCATATAATGAAAAGCATTTTAGAGGATAATAAGGTTTTGAGTCGCTAAACTTGGAAATATCAATTTCCACCTCTATGTTTTTTTTTTTTTTTAAAATTTAAATTTGGTTGTGTTTTCCTCAACATATGACGTCAGGTGACGTCATAATGGGGATGTTGGTATTATTTTTGCTACCAATGGAAAGAAGGACAACTCTAAGCATCCTTTGGTACCAAAATGTACACGAATCGGGTGTTCAGTAACGAAAAATCACGGGGGGTGGTAACCACCCCCCCTTAGGCAGTTTTGTTACAAAAAAATGGCTCCGGTAGCCGACCCCCACCTTCGGCAGTTTGGTTACAAAAAATGGCTTCCGGTAGCGAGGGTTAGTTGAATTAATGGCACGGGTATGCATTATAAAGGATGCACAAACAAAAACAAAAAATCGCTTTCGTGCGATTCGACTTTCAATCCTTAATAAATTCTGAGATAATAAGATAAAAAGAAGTAATCTTAACGTAGTTTGGAAAGACTTGCTGAATGGCAGCTCTTGGGCCTAGTAAAAGAGATTGTATAAGTTAAAGCAATGGAGAGGATTGAAAAACATTAGTTAATCCGCATCATAAATCACCATGGAACTTAGTAAAACTAATTACGAGTATGGACTTTATCGCATACTAATGTAATAACGTATCTTCGTGACACTATATGACACAATAAGGTTGGTGTGCCGTTAAATACTAAAATACCCCATCCTCCCTATACCTCATGTACGTGTTGGTATGCAAAATAATATAACAAGCTAATATGTAAGAAAAGCTAAATTAATTATGGCAGATGTCCGTTTAAGGACTATTCTTGTTTGCAGTAGATTGTATTCTAGGAAGGTTAATGAAACAATTGTGGCGGAAACCTCTGTTCACGTGCGTGATCTTAAATTGGTAGCGAGCAGCAAGGCTTACAACGGTGAGGCGGTGGGGGTCGGTTGCCAGACCTTTGACAGGTGGATGATTAATAGTTCTTGCAGGATGGACTTGAACTACTGGATGCAATGACTTCAATAACTACATCAGAGACCAGATATAGAGTTCTTCATCAACTTTGAGGGTGCAGGGGTCAGATCTGGCGTCTCGGACGTGCAAAGTGAAGTTAGCCGATGCAGAAGTGTGGGCTTGAGAGCTTAGCTTCCATGAACCGGTCCCATTCGCAGCTAGGAAACAGGAGGTCGAGTGCTCGCAGCTCGGCCTTATATACTGCAAAAGTGCTTCCTCACTTAAACGTCTAAAAGGGACGCCCTCAACGCACAACACTGCATTTCCGCACACTTCCCTCTCCCCAAACCGATCCGTCCCGGATCGTTACAAAAAACATATTACCGGGCTAAGGGCGGAAATGGACGCGGTGACTTTTAATCATCACACACTATCGAGTTCGATCTCTTATACCTTCACCGCCGTTGTCGCATCACCGGAGCAGTCAAAAAGGACTGTGGGTCGCATTCCAGCGAGGCCGGACAACCTCTGATTGGCATAAGAAATCTCGCCCATCCATTCTCTCAGGCACACATGGGTAACAACTTCTGTACATCTTAGCGAAAATGATAAACTCCACATCATTATATAGTGCTCAGAATGTAAACAATAACCACATTCCAGACCTATATAAAACATATACAATGCCGCATACTTCAACACATGCAATGAGTGAATTGACTTAAACAATGCAGGTATATCTCGTTATTCTCCACAAAATGGAATGAATATAGCTGTATGCATTGATCGGGAACTCTTCTGAACACATGAAATACACAACTCATCATGTATCAAGATTACCATCCCATACTACGAGTCGGATGCCCGGCTCATCGAAGGAGCCAGCGCAACAAGCACCAGGCGATCGGACGAGCAGAGGATCATGGTATCAGAATAAATAGTCCTACCGCAACTCCGGGGCACGCACCGCCGACAATGAGCACGCACACCACCACTCGAATCCGACAACGATCCAGCGGGATCACATCCCAGAGCAGGAGATAGACCTCATACTTCTGTTGATAAACTCTTATAAATAAATTGAACCTTAAAGTTTTGATCTTTACAATATCAATCATGATACTATTACCCTATATGATCCTCTGAAATGCAAAAAATCTGAGCATTTTTACTCTTTATCACTCTAGAAACTAATGATTACAGCTGATCCGGCACCACTACAATTTCAATTTTTTAACTTACTTAAACTGGTGGAAAGTCAACAGCAATGAATACAACTCCAAAGTCATGATTTAAAGAGACGTTGAATTTCTTATACAATTATAACTTTCTTTTGCATCGCGATCCGTAATTCCCTAGCGAAACAATCAAAATGAAGGCACAATTTGCCTACAACTGCAGACGCATGGCATCCAGTGCGGCTCATTTGCTCACCCATCCCAATGCTACAGCCATATGCCCTCCCTCATTTTGGATTTGTCCTAAAATAACATTTCTGAAATAGCCGAATCGAGATCTAAAAGATCACCACGATTACAAGCCTTTAAGAATGGTTAATTGTGTAACTTGTAAACAAGTAAACCCAATAATTATTCAAAGAGCGCCGGACAGGAATCAAAAGGATACAACATGTTGCAGGATCTAAATTTATTGATCCGGCAAGTACCAAAAAACGATCAGCTTTATGAAACATTGTCATAACAGTTATCCAGCTTATTAAACCCCCAAAAAAACAAAAAAAAAAAAAAAAAAAAAAAAAGACATTAAAATTTATAACTTTTTTATTTTTTTTATTTTTTTTATTTTTTTTATTTTTTTTATTTGTTCATTTATAATCATTAATCCGAAACAATTATCAATAAATCTTGTTACTCAGTAAAGCTCCGCCTCTTAATTCACTCATACTCATCGGATGGCCAATCCTTTACATAAACATGAAAGAGTCATATTTCCCTTGATACATATTTGACTGAACGTTTACATGTTAACATAACAAGAACTTTGCACTGATTAAACACAATACAATGTAATAACCCCGGAGCAAACTCAGAATAATTAACGCATCAGTTCGAGCAGTCACGGGGGAGTCGTGATCCCGACGTTTGTGGCCCAAGGCTGGTTAACTTTGGCCTTCCTTGGTCCATGATGAAACGTTGCTGTTTGAAGAGCTAGTGCTGGAAATACTAGTAGTTGATACTTTTTTGGGTTCCGGATCGGTAGCAGTTCTTTTCGGGACCAATTATCGGATCAGACCGTGGCTCGTGTCCATACCGTTGGTGTGGGACTACTAATTTCTGGATCAATGCCCTTTACTTTTGAGCCACCTCTCCAGCTCAACGCCTTGGTACAATTAAGGCGATCGATATGGAAACCTTTGCTATTTGATTGCCTGGATATCTGTATTCTGTACCCGACATATGTTAAGTCCCAAATCACAAGTAGGGTCCATGCCACTTGAATTCTAATTTGGGACACCTTCATTTCCTGCGCACCTCGT
This sequence comes from Ophioderma brevispina, assembly GCA_023653785.1. Taxonomy (NCBI): domain Eukaryota; kingdom Metazoa; phylum Echinodermata; class Ophiuroidea; order Amphilepidida; family Ophiodermatidae; genus Ophioderma; species Ophioderma brevispina. The sequence continues at coordinate 8,518 of JAMKCH010013391.1, read as the reverse complement.
TATGGAAGCCATACAATATCCAACTAGATAGGATTGATCTGTCGCCTCCTGTCATAATTGCGATTCTGTCTTCTAGATGAGCTCGGCAAGAGAGCCCTTGCTCTGTTATGCGCATTATTAATCGCTGCTAAGTCCTTGCTAATCTGTTGACATTTATGTCCTGTTCCGGATCTGAGGGGATTCCACAGAGATCGATTGGAAGCATTATCTCCTCACCCGACGGTAGCACATATGGTGTCTCTCCAGTAGACTCCTGTATAGAACTTCTATATGCCATCATTGCATACGGTAGCACTTCATCCATCCTTCTGGGGGGATGTTATCTGGTTCAATCAGTGCAGATACAATGTCAAGCATAGTCCTGTTGGAATCTCTCGATACAGTCAATCGGATTTGGGATCAAACGGAGTTGTTCTCGTCTTGTCAATCACCATCAGCTTACAAATTTCTGAATCAAGTTGCTTCGAAAATGTCTTCCTTGATCGAGTGCAAAGGTCTCAGGGCATCCTTGAAGAGTAATCCAATCTCAGTGTTTTTGGCGCAGGTCTCGGCTTGCTCATTGGGATCGGATAAGCCTCGATCCACTGAGTAAAGTATAGTCTCCCACTACTAGCAAATACGATTTCAGGCAATTCAGGAAGGGGGACTAGAATATCCCTAGCCAATCGTGTACCTTTGTGACACAGCTACCCTCTTGCTGTAAGTAGCTCTACTCCTATAGTACTAGGGGATTTCCGTCTGGCACAAACGTCGCACCTCCGGATCCCTGATCGTATATCTTTGTTGAAAGCGACCCAGTAAAAACGGTCTCTAACTTTCTCTCTGGTTTTGCTTATTCCCGATGACCGCAGTCGACAGTGTGGATTCTTTCCGGACTTTCTTCTAGAAGCCTTGGTAAACTACTGCCACTTAATGATTTTCCGTCTCCGGACTCCCACTTGTTGTGCGACATCCCATTCCTTAGCTCTAACCGTTCCATTGCGCCCAATAAACACTTCGCGCTTTTGATAATGCCGAATTTCATTCCGGTCATGGCGCTTTCCGTTGCTTGGCTTTAACCAAAACACTCAAATCGGGAATCTCTCTCCGGAGCTCTGTCATTCTTGTACGTCCACAGGAGTTCATAGATAGGCACGAAATGTTTCTTTGAGTCAGTTTTGGTTGTGAAACGTCTGTGGAATTCTACGACGTCGGAATGAGTGGGCAGGCTTTTGATAATGGTTTGGCAGTTCTATCCGATATCGCTTGGGTCGAGGGTCCCTTTATCCCGTCGGAATGTATAGTCCGGCAAAGATCACAGAAAGTCTAAGGCTCTTCAATTGTTTGGTCTGCCGGATTCGTTGGTCTCTCTTTGAGATTGTTTGAACCTGAGCTACTCGTAGGACGAATAGACGAGCGAACTGATACTGCCTTGAAAGTTTTTCATCCTCATATCGTGGTCTTGGCTTGTGCGAGCGACATTGATCCGACATCCGACCTTTCAGCCGGAGTAACTGCTCCGGCGGACTGCTAGGCTGATCCGGGAGTACTTGTTGAATGCGGTGGGATCAGCCGGTTCCGATTGATTGTCACGTCGGACACTGCTTCGGTTCTTTGGTTTCTGGCTTAACGAAACACTTCCGGCAATATCCTTTCCCTACTCACGACCAAACATCTCTTCGGATTCATATTCAAAAGTTCGGATTTCTACGAAGTTATCGGCCGTTTCCAACGAACAGAGAGATTTTGTGCTTTGGCTTCGTCCGGTATCTGTATCGACTTGACTGTTGCGCATCTCTGAGCATTACATTGCCGGCATGGTTTATGAAAGGCATCTGCATTGCCTGCCCCTTGCCGGGACGATGTTTATACTGGTAATGTATTCACCTAGCACTTGAATCCATTTGCCCTTGACCTTTAGGATTTTGGAAATTAAGTAACCAACGAAGCGATCCGTGATCGTTCTCACTATGAATTTCCTCCAATACAAATTATGGTTTGAAATGTTTCACAAAAGTCACAACAGCTAAACAAACTCACGCTGTTACGAAATAGTTCCTTTCCTCTTTCTGAATGTCTTACGGGCATATGATATTACCGTTCTCCGTCCATTTGGTGCTGGGAAAGCACTGCTCCGATCCATAGCCACTGGCTACGTGTCCAAACAGAACATTCCTCCTTCCGGATCAAGGAATGTAAGTAACGGAGGCGGGGTCAAACACTCTTCAGCTGATTGAAGCTCCTCACACTGCTCTGTCCAAATTAAAAACTCTTTCTTTTATGAAATTCTGGAGAGGCGAGTATATCACTATATCCTTTGACGTAACTTAGGTAATACGAAGGCAATTCCTCAGGAAATTGTACTTCTTTTAAGCATCGGGTGTTGGCCTTCCTGATCCACCTGGACCTTCTCCGGTCAGTACTAATCCGGAGTAATAAGAGTGGCCAAAATAAACCTTTCTTGAAAACAGAAACATTTCTTGGTTTAACTTTAAGTGGCTTTCGTAGGGCGTGAAAACACTAGTAGGAGTCTGTGGATCTCTTCCTCTACAGTTTTCCCAAAAACAATATGTTCACTAAGTAGTTAGCAGTATTACCACTGTAATACGGTCATGATCATCTCCATGAGCCTCCGAATGTAGACGGGAGCATGCACAATCGAACGGGCATACCGTCACTGGTATAAGCCTCCTCTCACCACGAAGGCAGATTCTGTTTTGCGTCCTCATCCAACTCCACTTGCCAGTATCCGGAGCAAAGATCAAGCGTGGAGAACCATTTTGCCTCAGAGAGTGAAAGCCAAGTGCTCGTCGAGCCGAGGATCGGATATGAATCTTTAACTGTCACAGAGTTAAGGCTTCCGATAATCGACACAGAATGTTGGTAAAAAAAACCCCATCTTTTTTGGTAACGAGAATATAGGTGATGACCACGGACTCGTAGATGGCTCTATCATTCCCTTCAAGCATATCTCGTATTTGTCTGTCGGCCTCGGCTTGAAGTACGGGCCATCCTCCGAGGGCGTTGCCTCATTGCCGCTACCGATTCAGTCTTAATTATATGCTGTATTACTGATGTCTTTTCCCAAATCATCATCTCCGGTGAAAAAAAATCTTGGTATTCATTAATAATCGGCAACTTTCCAATGGATACTGGAGTAGTCATTTATACTAGCAGTATATAGTCATTCAGATAAGATGGAACATTCCTTATAATCTCATGGGTCTTATGGGACTTGTGTACTTTAATTTCTACAGACAACGGATGGAGTAATCTTTGCAATACATGATCCTTTGTTGACCGTTATTGTATTCAACGTTGGATTGAAGACCCTCATTGGTACCTTGTTTCGAATGTAACTGATCTCTTCAAACGACAGTCTGGTACCATGCGCGGATTCAAAACTATTTGGCCTGCTTGACGGGTTCGACAATCCCAATTCCATCTGCAAGTCAGGATGTTTAGTTTGCCTGAAGGACAAAACGTTATGGACATGGGCGGAATGTTACCGAATCTAGTGCGGACACTATGAACAAAATTTTCTCCCAATGAATCCATGCAAGGTTGACTTCTTCACCAATTGTTAATCTCGGTTCTGACATCACATTCCACCCGTCAACTCGAAGAAGTCCATCCAGAAGAACGTCGTCTATGCAAACGTATTGGCATTTCAACGGGAGATCCATTTCAATTCCACATCGGCAATCCCATAGCTGACAAATTTTTTGGGTGATCAGGTAAGCCTGTTGCATGGTATCATTTCCTTGCTAAGTAGGTTTCTCTGATCCGGAAGTGGAGTGTATACATCCGCTGACAGGATAACGTCTCCGCACCAATATCAGCAAAACAACAAAAAAAAAAACAAAAAAACTAAGATTTTTGGTAAAAAAAAATTTACACAGTTTTATTACTTCGGATTGACTAAAGTCCACCCCTCGCAGATCTACCAAAAGCGTGAGGTGCTTTGGTCGATTTGGTACTCTCAATCCGGGAGCCAGTGTTCCTTACTCCGACCCTTTCCTGCCCCCTTGGTGCCGGTTGACATCCGGTTCCGACGACTCGCCATCTTGACCTGCCGCATCTCTGCTCGTGCACTTCCTCTCTGTTGGCAGTTAGCAACAAAAGTATTTTTTCCCCAATCCGCAGCACACCTTAAATTCATCCCTTCGCCAATCTCTTCTTGGTTTTCCTTTCGCTACCCCTTCTTGGCCTTTGTTCAGTCGTTTTTTCTTTACTTGACCCATCATTTGTTTTAATAGTGTAAATCATCTCTGCAGCTGAGTCCTATCTCTCGGAGCACCCTCTGAATGCACCAGCCTGGTATATTTTGCAGGATTCCCCGTTGCTTTCAGATGTAGAAAATGCATCAGTCTCTAATGCAGTCCGGATCGCATCTTCCATCGTGCAGGACGAGAAAGGTGGAATTGCTGAAGAAACCTCACGCTCACGTAAGTTTCCCATGAAGTGATCTCGAGCATTCTGTTGCGAGCCTCTGCAGCCATCCGAGTAGCGTTAATCAGTCCGTTTTTGACCATTCTGTGCAAAATTCCTTATACTCTCTTGTTGCTGCTGCTGCCGGCCGAAGTGGACTAAGTATAATTCTGATTGTCCGGAAAACATTGCTTCTAGGCGCACAGCTCTTCATATGTAATTTCATCAATAGTTTTGTGCGGATCACACCCCCCACGCCCTAGCCTGCCAGAAGACACATCTAACAATGCTGAGCTTTTTGATTATCTGCCCAAACCGTTCCAGTTGCAAGGAATTCAAAACTGTCCAAGATATTCTTGCAAATCACGTCGCTGTAAAGGTCCGATGATCTGCTTCTGTCATGGTGTTGTGGCTGGCTCTTGAGCTTACTTTTCCTGTGATCCGTTTTTCAAGTTTTAGTGGGCCATGCCCTCTAATCGAGCGGGTTCGTCTACATCGGAATCCTCAACCCAGTATCACAGGCTCCAGGACTTGCTAGTTCCCCCCTTTATATCTGTAGAACTTTTGGAGGCTGCCAATCTACTGATTGTCTCCGTCCGGGAGAGGAGTGTGAAAAGGTGCTTATTGACTAGGTTTCCCTAATAACTTGTGCTGTTGAAAAATGTTGTTTCATTCAGGACACACCCGTTCCAACAGCAACACTCTGTCGACGCCACTTATATCCATCCTAGTATAACTTGAGGAACCTTCATCACGACAGGCGGCTGCGGCCTCCATATAGTCGAGTCTGTGTTGGTACCACGATCTGTACCATCTTGGCGTTGGCAGCAGAGATTTTGTTGCCTAATGCTTGAAGGCACCATGTGATTCCACATAAATTCTGTAACCTGGTTTCATCCTGGAATTTCGACCTGCTCTCTCGAGGTCGCTGTCAGCGATCATTTCTGTGGCCTCTTAACGTAGTATCTTCCGATTCGAAGTCCCAAGTGGCCGGATGACTTGTGTCACGACTGAATACATCCGGGTCAGATGGCGTGGCTCTCCTGTACACAAGCTGGAGTCTCACGACGGCTTTACTCTCCTCTGTTGCTGAAGCCTGTGTTTAGTGCCGTATGCGCTGTCGGAGCATTTCGTTCTCTTCTCCTGCATCTTGGCATGAAATTCGTCCATCCACGTGTCGTCATCCGACTGCCATCATTCTTCGAAGTCTTGACAAAGACAATTACAGGTTAATGTGTTCCTACTAACAAGTGCTAGCACACCAGCTCCGATCACCACCCACGCGTTAGATGGAGATGCAGTTCACAGAGGATAGTAGGTCTCGCCCATTAATTATCACTATTTTCAAGTTAAGTCCCCCGCTGCCACCAAATGTGGCGGAACCTCTCTTCACTTGCTTGATCTTAAATTGGTAGCGGCAGCAAGGCTTACGACGGTGATGGCGGTGGCGGTCGGTGCCAGTACCGTGATCAGGTGGATAGTAAAGTTCTTTGCAGGATTAGGAAATAAACTACTGATGCAATGACTTCCAATAATCCCATCAGAGACCAGATATAGAGTTTCATCAACTTTTATGGGCTTGCATGGGTCAGATCTGGCGTCTTCGGCTTGCAAAGATGAAGTTAGCGATGCCAGAAGTGTTGGGCTGCGAGACTTAGCTTCAATGAACCGTCCCATCGCTAGCTAAGAACAGGAGAGCGGCGAGTGCTCGCAGCATCGCTTATTTACGCCAAAGGTGGACGTCATCCTTAAACGTCATAAAGGAGCCCTCAACGACACCCCGGCATTCGCCAACAAATTAACCAGGGGTGCCCTCGTGAAGTGTGGGCGGAATCAAGGAGTAGGTAAATCAATATACAGGGGACCCCCTTGAAACATGGTTTGGATTGCTGTAAACAGTAACCAACTGTCGCCTTGTTCCCAGGATTCACAACGTATAGTTGCACTCCCTCCCACGTCTGTGTACCGCCCAAACCTGTCACCTGTCCCAGGTACTCACCCACGTTCACATTTTTCATCTTGCTCCGAGTCTTTACAAATGGGATAAATTGTAATCTTCCTCACATGTGCAACAAAATTTTGTGCACTGCTACATTTCTAAAATTTAGCGACCAAAAGAGGTCAATGGCATGTCTGTTTGTTCCTTTGTCAATCGTGGAAAGGTAAAGGCTGACTCAGGAGATTTTGAAATATAAGTTTGGTGATTTATTTAAAATAGTCATAAAACAAAGATAGTCACCTCAAAGTCAATTCCAAAGTTTGAGATGAATCGGATTTCCGTTTCCATGCAGTAAAATTTATGGTAATTTACATTGCCAATAGGATAGGCATATGTGTAAAACAACAATTCCAGATCCGGAAAATTTATAAAAAGTTGTGATTTTCATATGGAAGGACTTCGATTGAGCTAGTATTTCACACAGTGACTAGTGTACGGACAAGATATGTTTGTGCAAAAACACAATTTATTCTGGGAAATAACGGAGTCAGACTTTAAAAAATAGGCAGGCTGACATGGTGCTTAGAAAATATCACTTAATGATTTTGTGATCTATCTATATAGTGGCCGTAGGATAAAAAAACAGCCTGTGTCTCGCGCCTCCTTTATTTACTCTGTGTACATCAACCACATCTATGGAGTAATGAAAATCAGATGCACTTGACAAACTCATTTTAGCACCCGTTAAGGTACAAAACAACAAAACAAAACACAACAAAAACAAAACGAATTAAAACAAAAAACACACGCCCCCACATACACACTCTACAACACAAAACACACAAACAAACAAACAAAACAAACGAGGTGGTGAAGCTGGTATGACGTCTCGTGGAGTCTAAGGCCAGAGAAATCTTTCAAACACAAATAAAGAGCTTGTGCCACAAGTGATCTGAATTTTATATTAATATAACAGATTGTAATGATTTGTAAGGTCAAGAATTTGGTAATGTCCAAAACAGCTGTACATAAATCACACTTAATATTTAAGATTACTGTTACTTAATTGTAAAACAAGAATGTCCATTATCTCCACAGAAGCCGTTGCAGTTCAACGATTATATGTCCTCACAGCGAAGACTTCAAAATACAGCGGACAAGTTCATACAAAACTCCTCAGGTATTATATTCCAAGTGCATCTTCTCAGTCCTGAAGGTAACTTTTGTCCATCAGTTCAAGCCGACAAGGTTGAAATTAAGTCCCTCGACGATAGTCAATCCACAGTATATCAGTTCAGGATATCACCACGATTTCGATCTGTCCACAATTTGGAATCCTATTTTGATTCCCACACTTTCGGCTTCAAAGACACAGTAGAATAATTACAGCCTCTGCTCACATGGAAATTAAATTTTTTTTATAAATAAATCCTGGCACTGTAGCAGGTCTGGCTCCTCAAGGCCGAGGTAACACTACTATTTCTAGCTTCTTGTTTATACTAGTGGATGTTGGCAGAGAGTCCTTCTAGTGTTAGTATTTAACTACTCACAGATAGATTCCCCTTTTCAATAACAATATTCATTACATCATACTTATGCAAACATGATCTTGCCCATCAAATCAGATTTCACAATCTAAATTCCATCACTTCATATATATAACTTTGTTGGGAAATTCCCATATTCTTGCAATTTTTTGATCTTTTTAAAGCAAAACAAGTGAAAGTCAGTTTACTAAGTTTAGCATTCTTGGGGAAACCCCCCCCATCCCCCACTTCCCCTATTTTGCACTCTAAACAGGTGTACTTAGCAAAAACAACTAGGGGTATTCCCCTTTCTCTCTTTTATAGTAAACAAATACTTTCCTGTGAGAAATCTTTTCTCAAATAACTTGAGAAAATAATATTTTTAAAAGTTTAATAGAAAAATGGATGCCATATAACATCTCCCCCTTAAAAAGAAAATTTGAATGAAATGATAAATTTTCCAAAACTGACTGCTTTATGTCTTTAACCATTTGTGGTTAATTTTACATACTTTTACACAGTGCAAAATTCTACACTTTTATAATAATGTTCTTGCAGTGCTGCCTTCAGTCTATATACATAAATTTGTAACATCAAATTTTTGAACACAATTTAGGCAGCTCTGGACAAGGCATCAGCCAAG
>JAMKCH010013390.1:0-40619 GCA_023653785.1 Ophioderma brevispina | reverse complement strand
TTACAGGGGTCTTTTCTACAATACAGCAGTGCAAAAAAATGGACTTTGATGAAAAATAGGGGCATGTTTTGTTTACATTTTGAAGAAATTGCTGATAGTGGCTTGTAAATGAAGACACAACTATCGGTCAAACTGAAATTATTTACAATTGCTTTCATATTTTCTGAAAGTTGCAATATCGTATTAAGTTCGCAGATATTTTAGAAATTTTAAATACAGCCCAGGCTCATTTGAAAAGGTTGGTCACCTGCTTTGTACAAACCATATGTGAGGGATTTGATGCCGAGTTAAAAGCACATGCCTCCAGCTAAACCCAACTAATTACACATTTCTGTGAGACTAATAATATTGCATGGCATTGGAGACTTTTAGAGTTAACGCAATGATATCCTTTCAGAGTTGACATTTATTGAAACTGCAAAATTGATCAGTTTGCTCTTTAAAAATGTAAAAACAGCTGTGTAGTATTTAAAACCTCAGGCAGTGTCTATATTTGACCTCTGTCTGCCATCCAACTGGATGCCTGCAGCTTATATATATATTCTTTATGTCTATAAGGATATTTGACTATTTAAAATGCCGTTTTCATGGCCGAATTGTCTGGAGACATTAAAGAGACATGGTCTGATCGCTAAAGCCTCATCCCCAGTACCCCAGATTTTACTGGAAGTGGTCAAACTTTTTGGTATCTGAAGAAAGCTACTATTTATCTCATTTACCCTGTGAAGTCGTAGTGCTAAAGGATGTTTGGTTTGGAAGTTATGAGAGAAAATGTGCCCCATTTTGGTCGACCAAAACTGATTTTACAGAGTAGCTTATGGGGCTTACAAGATCACGTTTTTAGCTCTCCGGCATCAAAACTGTTCTATCAAGATAACAACTTTATACTTAAATTGGACCATCCCCCTCTAAACACAATTAATCAATGCAGAAAAAAATTAGAGGCCGACTCAGAGGTTCCCCGAGGAGGGCACCCTCAATTTGTCAAAGAAATGTTTTTTGCACATACATAATGCTTGTCATATACTATACTCCATTTACCTTCCTCGAGTCAGTGATGTCAACACGATAAGACAGCAGTTTTACGTGTATATTTGCGCACTGCCTTTATACACGCGTGTGCGTATGCCGGTGCTTTGAATCAACGTTCACAATTTAATGCTGCATCTGTTGCATTACACACTGACTCAAGGAAGGTAAGCACTATGGCTGGTATTCTGAAAGGGAGACTAACTTTAGACCTGGGTTTAAACCATGGTTAGTCCTACATGAGTGGACCTTTTTCCTTTCAAAATACTGTGAAAGTTAAATGTAACGGGTGAGAAAATTCCTCATGGATGGGCCGCAACGGCCCATCCATGAGAAATTTTCTCACCCGTTAGAGCACATCTTTAAAGTATGTTGGAAGGAAAAAAGGTCCACTCTTGTAGGACTAACCCCGATTTAAACCCAGGTCTAAAGTTAGTCTCCCTTTCAGAATACCAGCCTATAACTGTGTGGAATAGCTAAGCTCAAATCAAAGTCCTTCATATAGAAAATCACAACTTTGTTAAAAGATTACGGACCCGGGGAGGGTTCTCAGGGTTTGTTGGGTACCCATGCTCATTCTAGGGGTTCTGAAAGTGACCCCTAACAGGACCAATTTTCAGTGAAAATATACCCCTAACGGGACCAGTTTTTAGCGAGTTTTCAGTGAAAATATACCCCTAACGGGACCAATTTGCAGTGAAATTATACCCCTTGCAGGACCTGTTCTAAATATGTGAATAAAAGATATACTTTTAAAGTATGCAATATAAAAAAATTGGCACTTGTGCTACTGCAAGAAAAATTACACACTCGGGGTTATTTTGCTGATATGTTTAGGTTAATTTTTCCTATTTGTATCAGTGAACCAGTCACAATCACAACTGAATTGATACCCCTAGCGGGACTAAAACTAGATTATTGTGAATTTGATACCCCTAGCGGTAGTCCCACATTTGCAGCTAGTCCCTCTTTTTTGGAATGAGCAGATCCAGAATTTTTGTTATACACAGTATTCTATGGCACGTAATACTATGTATACTGCATCAAAAAATGATTCATCTCAAACATTGGAATTGTGCATTTTAGGATCTAGTTGACTATTTTTAATTATGACACACAAAATTAAGGATAAAAACCTGATCTTAATATGCAGATTTTTCAGTTGCTTTTACGGTATTGTCTGTAATAAGTGCCCCCCAACAAATGTCAGGAAAATTCATCATAAATTTACAGGTAGTGTGTTTAGTAGAAATTTAATCCTGAATTAGTTTTCTTTCTTTGTTATTTGTTGTAGGTCAGTCCAGTGATGACGGCATCTCAGTGAAACGATGAGACATGTTAGTTCAGTGATTGTGTTGGTGTTGCTATGAGTGTGGTAGGTACAAAGCAGAACTATTAAGAGTATGGTTATATGCTGCATAGGCCTCGACTTACTGTGGTTCAATTGTGCTTAAAGGAGATATGTCAAGATTTTTGTCAAGCTCAGTTGACCTCCATTCATAAATAAGTTACATCATCACCTTCCCGAAAAAATAATACAATTGATGTAAAATTAACAATATTTTTTTTATTTTTTTTATTTTTTGCTTTTTAGACATCGAAGAAAACGGGCGGATTTTTCGCCATGCTCATTGATCAAAACGTGCCCATTTTGCTCTCCTTTTGACGGTCAAAAGTGAGGACCAATTTCTGGGAAATTAGCTTTTTGTGTTGCATGAAAAGTTCTCTATGCCACACTAATTTTGGGAGTTATGTGAATCTACGACTGGGTTTATGAGCATTGAGCTATAAGTAGATTCAACTCATAAAATATTGTTTTTTGAAAATTGAAATTCTTTGGACGCCGTCGATGACTTTGAGAGGAGACAGAAAAAGAAACATAATGGGGCCGATTCAAGAGAGTGCAAAGACTTAAACACTTTTGTGTCGTTCGAGTCAAAATCAGTGACCTTACTTGAATACCACTGAAGCCAATCAGTTATCAATCTTTTGAGAGAATAATGTAGCTCTAAATAGCCTTACGTTGATTTGAAGCTTCATTAGAAAGAGGATTGGATTTTTCTCCTATGCTATCGGACACATGTTTCAAATCGGTTTAACGTGGAATTTTACTTCCACCCACTGCACATACCACTCATTCAATGCCGTACTTCGAAGAATACTAGAGGTGACATCTATGGGTTTGAAATCTACTATAGTGGTGTTGACGAATATTTTGGATTTTGGCAGGTGCTGGAGGAGGGATGCAAATTTGTTTCAGATTAATATTTTCACCCAGTTCCTCAATCCAGAAAAGAAAACATCGTGTTGACTCGAATTGTTATTTTTGTCATTGCTGACACTGTAATATTGATGGATTAATGAAGTAATAATAAATTTGAAAATAAGTTACAAATGCAAACATATTTTTGTTTCAATTCGTTGTGTTTTTTAATTATTATTGATATAAAAACACATCGATCAGAAGTTCACTCGAATAGGAAAGTGGGAACATTGCGATAGATGGTCATCACTTTGAACGTCACCATTTTGCCTGCGATGTGGATTTTTCGGAAATCGTTTTCGGTAGCTATTGGGCGAAAATTAAAGGTCAAAATACTCAACAAATGTGGACAATTTTCAACAGATTTTGATTTAATGTACTCTCCGTTACTTAAGCGTTCCATCCATACCAATTTTCCAAATCTTTCAGAATCATGACATATTTCCTTTAAATGTCCCCCCACAGAAGAAGTTCACAGGGGACTATGATAAGCAATTACCATATGTGTGTCCTGTCTCAATCTTTCATACAGTTATCGTGTCCCTATTCTGTGTAAAATGTTGGTAATCCCTTCTATTCACGAGGAAACATTTCTTTGGACTTAAATTTCACTGGGGTAATGAGAACAATCTGAATTTTGAGATACAAATTGCAATTCTGATGATTAGAGTTCTGGGGCTAGTTATCGATATACCAGGGCACGATGTAAACTTGACATCTGTCTGTCTGTCTGTTTACAAACAAAAATATTTTTTTCAAAAAACCATTGTACACTAGATTTTCCTACAACTCATTACTCCAGTGGTTGTCTAGACTTTTTCCTGGGAAAAGAAAATTTTTTGGGGGGAAAGTGAAATTTTGTCCAATATTCCAAATTTTTGTGTCCCAAATTTGCTGATTTTTTGTTTGCCTAAATGTGGTTCTCTGCCCAAATCACTGATTTTTGCTGCAAAATCTGTATTTTTCTTCTTTTTCGGTTTTTTTGTTTTTTTAATCTTTTGTAAATTTCGCCGAACATAATTATATCCTTTCGATAATCGGCTTCTCATTATGATGTTGCGTGGACCTCAGAATTGTGAGAACACGCCAGGTTTTGATGGTCAAGTGGAAATGGTGTATACATGTTAAAGCGCAAAAATGTCCAACCCACATGTGCAATCGTAAGGATAGGTGTATCAAATAAACCAATCTACCTTGATGGCTACTTCCCACGGGGAAGGCCTTAATGTATGAAGGCGTTAAACCCCCCATTTTCCAAGCATCGCTGTCACCCAAAGCCCCCATAATGTTTTGAAATGTCTCCAAGACTACATGATTTTTAAATATTTTACCAAACTCACCCAAAGACCCCTATATTGGGTGAAAAATTTTGAAATGTTCACTCAAAGACACCTACTTTTGGTGAATTTTTATGCAAAATTTTCTAAAAAAAAAGACCCCATTTTTTAGGACAATTTGCAATTTTGTCACCATAAAACTTTCTATTTAAGGGCATTTTGGCTGTCCGCTCACGCAAATACCCCTATTTTTTTTTAGTCCTTCTCGGTCGCCAATGCCCCATGGGTCTCAAAGCGCCAGCCTTACACACCCATACGAATCCATATCATAATTCTATGTGGTTTCCCCCTTAACCCGTCAAAATCGAATTATGAGTGAAGATTTACTGCATCTACCGTATCCAGTTTTGTGGCCCTCCAGCTATAGCTGGCAGGACCACGTTAGCAATCCGTTGTGCTTGTGTATGTATGTGTGGATTGATTGTATGTTGTGTTTGTGTGGTGTCAAAATTGTTAAGTTTGTTTTAAATTGGACCTCAATTGAAAAAGTTTAACTTCACTTGAACCAAACTCTGGTCATAGGTGCACAATGGATCCCTCATATGTTGATGAGGTCAAAGGTCATGTTTGAAAGGTCAAAGTCATGTGAGTCAGTTGACAAAATGGGCTAAAAAATTGTAAATTGATTCTAAATTTGAAAAACTTGAAGTTCAATTGGAACCAAACTTTTGTCATAGGGGCACAATGCGATCCCTCATATGATGATTAGATTCAAAGGTCAACGTGCCCAGGGTCAAAGGTCATGGGGCGGCTTACAGCTTATATTCTTTGAATATAGCGAGCGCGAAAGCCGAGAACCGCGAATCTAGTTTCTCTTTGGTCTTTGATCGCTACAGTTTGGCGAGGACACAACTTTCTTGCCCGGGGGGCCACTCGAAATAACTACTTGTAAGCACCCCGCGTGAAGACACACGGATTTCAGGGTGCTTTTTAAAGGCAAAACGCGGATCCGTGTCTCAATAGCTGATTTAAGCACAATAAAGGGTGTTTTTTTAAGAGGAACTAATCCTCGCTTAGGGTACTTGTTAAAATGATTCAACTAGCGGTGACATTTCATTACGTATTGGCTTAAGCAAGCGTTTTTAACAATTTACAAACCATTTTTGTCGCCGTATTTTGTACCATCTTTACAGGTTGGCATCTGCACCGATCTGGCGGTTCTATTTTATACCCTTAATACCGTATTACAGATGAGTTAGTGCGTCCGTCGATAACTACAAGCATTACATTGTCGGCAAGATAGTACAAAAGGAAAAAAAATTACGAGCACTAACTCCCGAATATTGTTATAATTGAAAAGCTCGACTTGGATATCAAGATCATCCTAAAGCCGTCTTATCGCCGATATATCCCTGGATATCAGGCCATCGTCACTTTCCATTTGCGTAACCCGGCCCCGGCGAGAAAGGCTGTGTCACAACTTACTAATTAATTCGCGGTCATATAAATATTGCAAAATACGGTTAAAAACTAAATGTAATAAACAATGCTAATCATAGAGAAATGATGCTCAACTATAAAGCCAATCCCCTTTAAAATTCCTTCAATTAAGCAAATATTTCGTAATTGTCTATTGGTCAATATAATGGTCAAATAATGATTTTGCAACAAAAGTTGAATACTTTGGATGGTTTCTGGATGGTTCCTGGGGTTTCGGCTTCTTTGGGTTTCAAATAGTTGATGAGCATTGGGCCTAGATGCAAAATCAGCTATTTTGGTTCAAAATTCGATCAAATAACGATTTTTAAACAATAAGTATACACTATTGGTGGTTCCTAGCATGTTTTTGAGTGGTTTCCGTGTTTTGCGGTTTCTTTTCTATATCAGATGGTAATTAAGCATTCCCGCGAACCCAATTGGTTTTTTGTCCAATGGTCATTTAAAACAAAAGTGGAGTACCTTGGATGGTTTCCAGACGATTTCTGGATTGTTCCGCGGGTTTTTCGGCTCTTGTGTATCAATATGATTGATGATCATTGCCTGGACCTCATTTTAGCTTTTTTGGTTAAATGGTCAAAATTATGATTTTAAAAGAAAAGTGACACTCTCTGGATGGTTGACAGCTGTTTTTTTAAGATGGGTCCCCGGTGTTTTGGCTCCTGGTGTTTTCTGTGTATCAATGTTTGTTTGAGCATTGCCTTGAACCCACATCAGCTATTTCGTCCAGAATGGTCAACGTTAAAGATTCCCTTGGTTCCAGTTGCATGATCCTTAGTTTAGGCTATCTTCATACCATCCCTCATTTTAGGGTTTTGAACATTATCAATTCTTGTTTTTGGGTAGACACCATATATTGTCATCAGTCCTCTCTTAGGCGAGCGCTAGGGTTCTTTGCTTGGGGAAAAGCTTGTTTTTTGGGTATATATTTCATCAGAATCCTCGTTTAGGGTATCTTTTGCCTTGGGCAAAATCCTTGTTTTAGGGTCCGGTTTTGAATAAGTTTTGGAGTCCTAGCTTAGGGTCATTTTTGAAAGTCAATCACGACGCGCAGTGCTTTACAACTTTCACATGATTGGCCCCCCCGGGCTTGCCTTGATTTGGGGCATTGGGGATTTCCCAAACGGTAAGTTTGGGGACTTCTACGTGCATTTACTGTGGCATTCCTCTGTCTCATTTCATTACAATCTCTCCTCTTGAAACCTTAGTTTCAATACTCTTAGTATAATATCAGATAATTTTGGAATAAATTATTGACTTCAATCTCAGTTAGTGAATTAACCCCACTGCAAAATCGTGTAATGTCCGCTCATGGAGTGATGTAAGCATAGATACTTTGATCAGGAAAAGAGCAGGATTTGTATGCGCTTTTGCTCCTACACAGAAAAATAGATCCATCTTAAGAAAGATGTATTTACCCAGTCTGCTGTATATTTTGTTTGCAAAGGGAAGCAGACGACAGATATGCCTGAATTGATTGTTATGGATACCTCTAATGAAATTTCACAATGCTGTTCTCCATGATTGGAATAGTAATCCACCATGTTTTGACTGCCTATTTGATATACTGGTCAAAATATAACTGGTGTATAGAGTAATGAATTTAATGGCAAAACATTTTCATGAATTGGCAAAATAAGCGGACCTATTTGCCGCAATAATTTTTTTTCACATTTATTAGTGATAAAGGATTACCACCATTCTTATATTATCTTTGATTGCCTCATTACATGCTCTATAAACCAGAGTATTACCAAACAAAATACACCTATCTGTATGCATCATTCCGCTTTTTTGCCATGCATATCTCGGATAAGCTATTAAATTCAAGCGCCCCTAGCCAGTGAGAATTTTTTTTGAGGAGGTGGAAAGTGTAAAACCCAAAAAAAAAGTCCATTTAGACACATCCCCCTTTACAAAAACCCATTTTTGACCCATTCTATGGTAAAGAGTAAATGTTATGGACTAATTGGGATGTGTTGCACCCCCTGGACGCATGGTTACGCACCTGGGCCGATACCCTATGAAAAACCTCAAATGGCCCATGGTAGCTTTCATTTCATTTTATTTGCCAGCATAAAAACATACAAAACATACACATAAAAAGAGAAACAAGAAATCATGCATAATTCTTGTCAAGAAATATATTTGAAGCAAATTTCATGAAATAAAGCTGCTTTCCAAATTGACAAAAAATATTTTACTCTAGAAATTGAATTTATTTCATTTGGAGAATAACGGTTTTATTTTCAGACTCAACCGTGTCCTTAATTACCAGCATATAGAGACCATTAATACCATTATGCTTCCATCCATACACAAATAATGGCGATGCTGATCACTCATAATGAGACAATTAAGATACCGCCATGTCGTCTATTCAATATTCTTGAACAGATTGTTAAATTCAAGGTAATATTTGACTCAATTTTCCAATCATAATGCATGGCTGAAATAGGACTGCTGTCAACAAGTATCAAATCTAACAATTTAGTGAGTGCAACAAACATGCCATTGCATACAAAAATTACCCTATTTCTATTGCTAAAGTGGAAATCCAGCAAAGAATAATACACAAATGTGCTGAAATGAATTCATACAACAATTAGAGAATAAGGCATAAACAGTGGCTTAACAGGCGGGGGGGGGGGGGGGGGGAGGTTCCCCCCTGACGACTTTGGCCGGGAAAAAATTTGCAAAAATCATGCTAAATCAGCCGTTTTTTAGCCCTCTGACTGAGAAAAATTGGCCTTTTGACCCCCCCCCCCCCCGAGAGGGAAAATTCCCAAGACTGGGAAATTTGCCCCCTCAGAGCGGGTACTCCGGGTAGGCCCATTACGCCACTGGGCATAAAAAAATATGTTTGTTTAGCGTAACAGAGAAAAAATATCAAGGTCGGTCAGATTTAATTTTTTTTTACAAATCTTCTCAATGTTTTACTCTAAAATGAATACAAGATGCTACTATTTAAAGCTTTTTAAATGACATAGAAAAGATCTTTTATTTACTTGTTGTAGTTGCTTTGTTGTCTTGTTTTGTTATTTTTTCGTCTTTGTGTTGGTAAAAAAAAAATTGTTTTTTAATTGTGGATGAAAATAATGGGTCGGTCGGCAAAATATTTTTAAAATTTTGTGCTAATTGCATAAAAACTTTTGAGTCGGCAGGTTTTTTTAGGGTCGGTCGGGTTGCGCCAAACAAACAATTTTTTTTTTATGCTTAAAGGTAAGGTATGATTTTAGGAACCGATACTCTTTACGGTGAATGTAAACCAAGGCATTGTCCACAAAGTTACTTTGAATGGATTTTAAATAAACTTTCCCAAAAAAACATTATAGAGCTGTTGGTGAAAGCACAGAAAATCCAGTCTTTTGGTGACAGTGATAAAAAATATGGCGGTCTTTAGGTGAATATAGACAAAGCTCGGCACATTTGACACGTACCATAATACATGAGATTTCCCCACCCACTAGGGCAGGGTCTCCCAACCTTTATTGCCCATGATCTAATTTTTAAATGATTGTCACAATTGCGTTGAGTTATCATTAAATTTTAATACTTACCGGATTCAGAACCCCCGACACTTTGTAACACTTTCCCTGTGCATGTTACTCAGCATTGCGTCCAAATCTACAATCCGCCTCAAATATACGATGGTTAAACATTGGTTAATTGACCAGGAACACCTTTTCTACTCTACAAATGCATGTTGTATTTCAAATTTACTGAAGTGTAGTTTTGATATTGGTATCATGTTTTGTATAATCAAAATTATTTTAGTCGCCTGTATTGGTTTGATCTAATATTTTCTTAATACAATTTCTACATAATCTTATACCAGTCTAAAATCCCCATCAACAACAGCGCCATGTACCACCACTGATTTGCAAAACAGTACACAGCACAGCCTCCACTGTCCTGAGTGGAGATCCTGATTTATTTTGGATCCTTGTTGCAACTTCCTGCATTGCACATGGTTAACACTGCTCAAACATTATGTGGACCAGTGAAATGTAAAAGAGCTTTGCTTGGTCAAGTCATGAATACAACTGTTTAATCGCATGTGGTTAACCCTCGGTACTACCAACCGATATGATTGGTTATTTACAGGGATATGTGATGTCATTAACCAATCAGAAACATGAACAATAAGAAAAGGTGCAAACAGGTACAGGTCTAGTGGCAGCACCAGACTTCTTTTTCGTGGGGGAGGGGGGATGGGTGAAAAGATACACTTTTGGGGGGAAATATCCAAAATTTGGAGATTTTCAACCAATTTTGTCCCAAAGTTGCTGTGATTTTTACCCAAATTTGGTGATTTTTTAAATCTTATGAAAACTTTCAAATTGAATGAGGTTGCAGGTCACATTCTGAGGTCAAATGTCTCTGAGGTCATCTAAGGTAAAAATGCAACACTTTTGGTTTGAGAACCGGCTTTGTGATGCTAACCTTAGAACTGTGTGTATTGTGTGTGCTCCTGTATTAAGTTGTTCGTAATACACTAGATTAAAGGTGCAACGAGAGATATAACAGGTGTCCCTAAAAATGTGAAAATTCTGATTTTTGCACTGGTGTAAAGCTCTTTATAAAACATATCCCCATCTGAAAGGATCAAGCTGAGGACTGTTTCTTTGGTACAGAAATTGTGAAATTTCTAATTTCCTATAGGAGCAAATACAAAATAATCAAAATTCAGCCTATGTTTTCTACTGAAATATAATAAGCATATACAAATCACCTTTTGTTTTCATTTTACGTTATTTCTGTAGCCAAATAAAATCTAAGGAATCTATTGCATGTCTAATCTATATGAAATCACTACATATTACAGGAAATATGGATAACTTGAAATCTCTTGTTGCACCTTTAAATGCATGCTATATTTGTTATTATCTTGCATTTGCAAAAAAAGGAAATAAATTATACAAAATAATTCATCTTATTTGTTTTGCTTCCACTAGGGATGGAATGTTTGAACAAGGTGACACTTGGTCAAAATTTGAAGACTTTTGGACCAAACGCGGTGAACTCCGTTAAAGCGTCACCAAATGATGTACATTTGTCAGACCACCTTTAAAGAGCAGAAGATCAATTCTACTTAACCAGTAACAACTGACGTAATGGTGCCAAATAATTCTGGATAGAATATTTTTTATTCTAAAAAAATGCTGCATGGTCTTAAAGGGAAGAAATTGTTACTTTGTTAACCAATTTATTATTTTGAACATATCTGCACTTAAATCAAGGTGCAATTTTTTATTAATAAATTGTTCTTGAATAAAAGAAAAAAGCACAGAGCAAATTTTATGCTGCAGGATGATCACTTCTGCATGATGGCACAGAAAGTGTTTCAAAAAGGTTTGACATTGTGCTATATGGTACAAACAAAACTGCTATTCATCTATTTCTGCACCGTCAATTATTAATAATGGATCACGTCAAGACGACCTGGACCTAGCTGTATCGTTAAAAGCACAATTGAATCAGAAAATTAAATTTTCTGGTTGCCTAGATCTTGACCCATACTAGGTTTTTGCATGTTCATCTATTTGCAGAAGATAGGGAATGCAATTAATCATCAACAGAATTAATAAGTGACTTGCAGTTAGAAGAGTTCTGTTTAAATTTTAATGGAGGATGGACAACATGAATTGGTTATGTTGTATTTGTATGTACCAGGAGACATTTATACAACTGACGTGGTTGGCTCTGTCAACATAATGTGATTGACAAATCTATGACTGCACATCTAGCTCAACTGTATGCTCTAGGGGTAACAGTAATGGGGGCCGAACTGTGTCAGAATGGATGTCATCACCACGGCAACATGATCAATCAGTACAGAATACTTGTCGTCGGCAGACACGCATTGATCACTTGATTATGTGTGATTCCGCTTTCACTTGCTCGGCTTGAGCAATAAATTTACACATTTTCATAATTTATAAACGATCAACTTGACGATCATCCAGACTATTACTCCCGGATTGGCTACCTAGCAGGCAGTGTGTATGCGAGTGTATATTGATCAAATAACCTGGCCTCTACGATCATTGTGCAAGCCTAGGATCGGAGCTGTGTGTTTATTTTCATATCACAGAGGTTTTGGGTGATGTGGCTGCTGCTATTTCTGTGTATCGTCAATAAAGCAAGACTGTCTCACATTTAATAAAATCAGCTGGAGGAGGAATAGAAGATAATCACATGCAAGTAATACAACTCTGTATTGACTGATCTGCTGTGTACATTGCTCTTTAAATTTCCAGTCAACCAAACTTAATTAGTGATAGCTTGTTATATTCAACTGGTAATGTATAGCTATTGTGGCGGCCATTAAAGGTGACTCGTTGACACTCAATACTATTTACACTATGAGCTAGTAAAATCTCCATTCCTTTGGCACAGTTCGGTAGCTTCCATTCACCATGTATTTAGAAAATATACCCTGGTTTTGGGGTATGATATACGGTATGATACCCAGATCACACAAGGTTCATGTCATTCTTTCAATGTATGGACAGTACAACCCACTGAAATGTGTCCTTGTTGGATGAACATATTGTAACTCATAGTGATAGTGGTTTTGGTTAAGTAATGAGATGCTAATCAAAGTACTGTGTAAGAAAAGGAGGACTGATTGGACACTGCTTAATGAAGCTCATCAAATTAAACGTGCCACTCCAGTGTAGCAACAAGATGAAATGCTAATTGCAGCAAGATTAATAACATCAAAGACCTGCATGTAATTGAGTCATATGTGTATGACTAACCAAACATGGCAATTTTTGTTGTATTTTTGCAGCACTTTAAAAACCATTGTCTCTTACTTACCATTGAATCAGTCAAGAGCTGAATATTATACACATTGTGTGCTCGTACCACGTTACAGTATGTCCGTGTTTGTTTTACTTCAACATGTCAAACGATTGATAAGCGGATGGCCAAGGACAGATCATCAATATTGTGCGGTTACGACCAGAATGATAGTACCAGGTGTATTGTTATCATTGCATGTCAGCCTTTAATCAACATAGAAATTTACATCCACTGAAAGAAGGAATATCATCCATCATAGTTGAAGTTGTTGATTCTACATGCATGTGTATATGCTTGCTGATGTGACATGTAAGTGGTACTGCAGCTAGTGAAGAAAGTAAATGGTTATTACAGCTTGCCGTTTTAACATGTCATCTTGTATTCGACTTGCAGCTAGATGGAGTTTGTGTGGATATAGCGTTATCAGAAACAATTGATGCTGTGAAAGAGACACATGTGAGCAAATGTTAGCTGCAAATTGATTTTTAATTTCATCTTTGTATCTTGTAGATAAAAAGCTTTTGAAAAAGCACATGTATTTTTCAATGGGCAGTTCATGTGAGCCAGCTCAGCGATATTTGCATTATGATATAGCAAGTTTCTGCTTCATCTGATTCATTCAAGATAAGCATCTCGCATTTCTTATTCATGGACACCTATGTTGCAATCTCATTGCCAATATCAAATTGAATTGAATTTTCTTGTCATTGTTTGGATGTATGGTACCAAGGAAAGGATTTCTCAGTTTTTGATATATCCAGTTTCTTCGTCATCTAGTTAAGTCAGGATAAGCCATCTCAGTTTTGTTGTGAAACAGCTCTAATATTGCTACTCATGCCAAGAACAAATGGATTTTTTCTTTCATATTTATTGTTTAGATGATGCCGACAGAAGAATTCCTCTCCAGGTATTCAATATTTTACAAGTGCTGCAAGGTTAAAAAAAATGGAAGATAAGGAAATATTGCCAATTAAGATGTGATATAGCTGATAAACATGCATCAAGATTTTTGTAAAGAAAGACTTGATGTATTTCTATGCTGTATTGTATGCATCAAAGCTGATGTGCATGTGGTTCACAACATGGAAAGGTAACAGCAATTACATGTAGCAGGCACAAAAGTGTTTGGGGATTGTGCAATATTAAGTAAGATTTAAGCTGGACCAAAGGAAGATTTATTATTTTCAAATGTAATGAAGAAATTGCTATCAAGAATTTCCATGAGCTAGCTGTCGGTGCACACAGAGGTGGATTTTTTTTAATAGTCATGAGCGACATGTATATTATAACATATACTACTTTGAGATACATGTATATTAGTTATACTCAAAATGGTTTACATAAATTCGCCAGAAGTGACTAGCGTACGCCAAGCGCGCCGGAGCACAATGACCGTTCCTGTAACCACACCAACAATAGCAACTGCAGCTGAAGAGACAACAAGTAATTATGATGTTTGTAATGCAAGCCAGTATAGCAACTCAACAGAGATTGGGGCTACAGAATCTCCCGCTAACAGTCTAACATTAGGTGCAATTATACCATTTGCGGTGCTACTAATTCTCATGATATTCCTCAGTATTCTTGGCAATTGCATTGTTTGTCTTATAGTGTACCAAAAACCAGCTATGCGTTCTGCTATCAATCTACTCCTAGCCAACCTGGCCTTCGCAGACATAATGGTGGCACTATCCTGTATGCCTTTTTCGTTTATTACCCTAGTTGTGGGAGACTGGATTTTGGGAAACGTCATGTGTGAAATCACAGCTTTTCTGTATGTATTTTTCAATGTTGAAGCTATTTTGATTCTTGCCACCATATCAGTGGATAGATACTTCATAATAGTACAGCGGAAAGATAAACTGAACCCACAAAGGGCAAAGATACTTATTGGTATATCCTGGGGTTGTAGTATATTAGTAGCCTTCCCACCAACTGTGGGATTAGGAAATTTCGGCTATTCTAGTGGCCAGATTCAATGTAGAGTTCAGTCACCTTGCTCGGCAGCAGATTATGTTTACGTCACTCTGCTCTCGATGTCGGTCTTCTTTATACCCTTCATCTCCATGTCATTTGCATATCTATTCATTTTCAACACAGTACGGAGGAACTCCATGCGCGTTCAGAACCATCCCGAGTCTTTGAGTATTAGTCAAGCCAACAAGCTTGGCTTGACCGGATTGCCACGGCCAACACGGATCAATGTTGATATGAGCTTCAAGACGCGAGCCTTCACAACAATTCTTTTTCTATTTCTAGTTTATGTTTTGTGCTGGTCTCCATTTGCAGTTAGCAGTCTACTTATGATTTTCAAAGGTGAACAATATCAAACAATACCTGCATTGGAGGTAATCATTTTTTGGCTCACATACTTAAATGCTGCTTTCAATCCAATTATATATTGTTGGAGGATCAAAAAGTTTCGTGAGGCTTGCCGAGAACTCGCACCTAAAACTTTTCGCTTATTACCAAAGTTGCCGGGAAGAACTAGAAGGCGGATACGCCCTGGTGCAATGTATGAATGTAGTGAACAATCTTCTGTGTAAAGAAAAACGTTTTAAAAACTGTGTTTATGAGTATATAATATAAAAATATTGTTATTTTAGCATTTATAAAATTTTCCAATTTGAAAGTTGAATTGAGAAATTTGAGTAGTACTTAGAAAAATGGAAAGTCACCATTAAAGCTAACAGGAGGGATTTTTTTGTTAGGATACGAATTCACTCAAATTGCACTGGATCGGTTGTAGACCACCACTGAGAAAGTTTTGAAGGTTTATTGGACAAACAAGTGAAAAAGGAAACTGCAAACCTTGTTTGAATTTGCCTGCTATTGTAATCGTCCCTATAGAAAACTGCTTTGAATTTTTGTCGTGCATGACAGAAAACACAAAATCTTAATCTTATTACATAAAGACGTGTTACTCAGCTTATTCACTTTTAGGTGTGATCTAATTTAAAATTGGAAGCATCCAAAAATGCAAAAAAACCAGGGTTCAAAAAAAATTGGGGACGTTTCTTTCTGGAAATGTCCTCATGCTCTTTAGACAAAGAAATATTAATTTTTGTCTTGCAGGGACACAGGGAGATATTTGGAAGATATAATTTACCCCCAATTTGCGAGTAGAACACCTTTTCTGAGACCATTAATTTGACAACAAAAGTAGAAAGGGCTAAAAACCCTAAGTTTTAAATTTCCTGCAGATGAATTATCAAATGTTTTTAAGTGAATAAGAGATTTGGTCTGTAATCATTCTGAAACAGTTTGAGATTGTAATGTATTTAATTACTTAAAGGTGCATGTTTCAATCGTCTTTGGGACCACCTGTTTTACCCGGAAGTAGTATCGATTTTGATATCAGATGAAAGGCCATATTTTTCATTGGTCGTCATGAAATGTGGGAGCCCTCAAATCTATTTCATTCCCAAGATATATACAAAAAAGTTGATAGGCCATCAAAACTGCAGTTGGTTTCCCAAGGTACACACACTGGCCAGAAGTATTGCAACATGCAGAAAAAACAATTTATATTCAAAAATTGATTTAAATGCACCAGGGAATCTTAACTACACATTACGTAATTATTGTCAGAATTACGATTTTCAAAAGATGCGGTTTCACAGATCATAGTGCAAATACGTTTGATTTGTTGTCATGTTCCCAAAATATGGCTGGTTAAAGAGGCCAGTTAATGATATCTTGCCGATTGTACTCCCAAAGGAATACGCACAGGAAACGTCACAATGTCTGCAAAATAATCACTAACTGGATTATAAATGTAGTGTATTCAGGGTACTACGCTAATTTTAAGGGTAACAATCGGAGTGGTTGATGGACCGGAAAATGAGAATAATGTCAATGAAAACTGGAGCCACAACGTCCAGGCCGTTGCCTCAGGAAATTTAAGGACGAGAAACGCGGATCACATGATACGATTTTTTATCACCCCGTTGACATTTTTGCTGTTTGTCATGCACTGTGAACACGTAATTAGACTGGATTTATGTAAACCATGTGATTTATCAGACGAGTAGCATTTTGATGTATCCAATTTTTCACACATTTTTCTAAGACCAAAACCACAGGCTTCCCTTGACTTTAATCTCATTTCCCTCGCGGTCAAAGCCACTCTAGTTTTTTTTTCCTGCAAATATTTAAATAAACCCTAACGAACCCGAATAATTGCATTAAGCGGCTATTTTGAAGCCATTTCATTTGTTTCTGTGTCTGTATTCCTTCTGGAGTGCAAACGGCAAGTTATCGTTCGCAGTTCCTGTAATTCGCCATATTTATGGAACATGACAGTCAAATCAAACATGTTTTCACCCTCTTGGATTCTGGGGAATAACATCTGTATGAAAACCATAACTTTGACATTTAATCCGTAAGATGTGGTCAAGAATACATGGTATAATTTGAAATCAATTTGTGATTACGAATTTCGTTTTTTGCATGTTGCAATACTTTTGGCCAGTGTGTGTACTTGATGGGGCATATGTACAAGTGCCAGACTCTCATATCAAGTAGAGAACACAATAGACATAAATCAGAACAAGCACCTTTAATATGTAGAATGATGCAAATTAAATTACAGAAACCTCATCAATACAAAAAATTATGATATTGCCAAGATTTAGACACACAACAAGAAAGAGGTTTTCTGCTCAGTAAGAAATGCTTATTTTTAATATCTTTAAAATCTTTAACACCTTAAAAATTGGCAATGGAATGATTTTAAAGGGAAGTTTACCTTTGACTTTCACATTGGAAAAATGAAATGCCTGATCATTATATTGAATATATGTAACACTTATTTTCAAATGTGCAATCAGTTTAATTTGTTTCATTATATAAAACCCAGATTTTCACTATGAGCAAGGTATCAAAATTGTAATATTATCACAAGTAAAATATATAAACGTTTTAAAATTGGCAACACTATTTTTTAAACAAAACAAACGTATAGAGGGAAATATTCATATTAGTAGATTTGGATTATTGTGACCTTAATATAAAAATGTATTTCAAATTTAACCACTTCCCTTGCTTTATTGCACACTTCTTCATGACCCCACATGAAAAAAATCAAAGGAACACGTTCCTTTTGTCAAAAGTATGTGATATTCTACCAAATGAGATACCCATGTTGTATTTGTGATACATCATCTGATGTGCATGTGATATGCATGCAATAATTCATGTCAAATCCATATTTGATACACAGGGATATGATAATGTGATACCCATGATAATCATTTGTATACTTATGATGATTGTAATGTACATGTGGCATATCCATGTTGTACATGTGATGTGCATGTGATACTTAACATGTTTGTGATGGCCATGTGCTTGATACTCATGTGGTATCCATGTGATGTTTGGCTTTGGAAAATAGTATCATCAATTATATATAAAACCAAACTGGAGTGTGGTCCAATTCTGGAGGTACATGATGATTTTGCCGACAGGGAAAAGTCAACCATTATCACTTGTGGTGTGGTAAGTCTCTTATAGGCTTAGGCATTTTTTATAAACAACACACTCGTCCGATTAGATGATATGGCGGTAGATCACTGCCAACCTAGAAAAAAGAGATACCTCTAGCAATATGATACCTGGCTGATTACCAAGTTAGTAATTTGAAGTGTTTTATTTTTTTTTTTTTTTTTTTTTTTTTTACAAGTTTTAATTTTACCCCCAAAAAATGTAGCCTTGCAGATAAATACTAACATGTTCAGCTTCCAGAAGATGCAACACTTAATTTGAAAATGGATTTGGGCCTCGGGATTTGGGCCACCTGGGTATATTGTCGCCTGAGCAATAAATACTTGGGAACACCACAAGTATGAAAAGTAGTCTGAAGATGGGAAAAACTAGTGGCGTACCGGGGGGGGGGGGGCAGCTTCCCTCTTTTGGGTATCTTGCCCCCCCCAAAAAATTAGTGACTTTCTGCACCCATGCTAATATACAGTGAAAACAACATACATGTATAATACAAATTTTTAATATATGCTTGCCCCTCTGGAAATATATGTGCCCCCCCCAAAAAAAGCTGGTTACGCCACTGGGAAAAACAGTGACCAAGAAATACTTAATCAAAATTGATAATTTATGAATGCAACTGGTTTAATGTGTCCCACCTTATCAAAATGCTGAACTTGTCTCACAAAATTGAATCAGATATTATTATGAATAAATTAAAGATACATTTAATGCTTTAAAAAGTATCACTCTTTTGTGATGTTAGGATGTGGCATTCTTGATATGAGGGGTAAGCAAAGTAGGTGATTGATTCTCCTTTATGTCTAAATCTTAGGTTCTTGCCAGAGCATTTGTACTGAAGTGTTTTAATATGGTTTGACACAAATGGGATACCATCATAAAATCAGTATAACTGATCCCTTGATCAATCCAAGGAAGTTAAGGGAGGGGTCATTATTTACGCCAGGGGGGAATGGAGGATTTGAGGGGGGAACCCGAAAATTTTTTGTAATCTAGAAGGGGGAACGTGAAATTTTCATCAACGAGAGAGGGGGAACATTAACTTTTAAATGGGGAAATCAGCATGATCAAGGGGGGAATGTGAAATTTTTGAACGGAAGCGAGGGGGGAACGCGAAATTTTTGCCGAAAAAAAGTTGAAATCCTCCATTCCCCCCTGGCATAAATAATGACCGCTCCCTAAAAGGTAATGCATAACTCACATGTTCACCTGTGTTATGCTATAGAATTGTCACCATCTTGAATTATTGCCCATGAGACAGTGGCCTATCGAGGCAGTCAATCCAAAGGGGCACAATACTTTTCATTCTGCACATTTACATCACATTAGCAGTAAAAAAGTCCAATATTATGTCACAATAGCACAGAAATCTTTCAAATTATCATCACATTAGCACAGTTCTGTCCAAAAAAAGTCGCGTTAGCAAAAGCTAATATGCCACAATTTTGTCACATAACAGCCAGGTTTCATGCTATTTCAACTTAAAAAGAATGATAGGAGAGAATTATTTGGTTCGATGAATTAAATCACATTAATGTGAATGAAAAATTCTATCTTTTTTGCCCTATGGTAAGTTTATGGTCCCATTATTGTGCTTTCTGTCATATCTTTTTTTCTGGTACAATTAACAGAGTTTCCCAATCAACCTATACTTAGAAATTGAAAGCTTCGGGTTTACATCAGCTTCATTGTGTCAAAGTTAGATCTTAGGGCATTTCATGAGCCACAGCCTGGGATGAATTCAGTATTCTGCCACCATATCCTTCAACATGCAGTTTATTCCATTGAGGCTGCCAAATTCATGCGGTGGTGGCACAATACTAAATTCTTTCTCACAGCCTCAACCTACTGCAATTTACCTCAATTAAGTTGATATCATCTGCACATATTGTTTGTTATTCTTACAAGCAAATTTGATAGCTCTGCAAGAAATTTGATTTTGTTTCCTGTGTTTAAACAGATATTGTGTTATGGTAGCTTATGGCACAAATTTTTGTTGATAACACCAAAACACATGATCAGCATCAACTGATATTTGGGAATAAACACTTCCCAAAGATGTTTCAATTAGTGAACCATATACAAAATAAAGGTACCAGAGTCAAATGCAATTTTAATATGGGATCAAAGAATTTCCCATTTCTTTGCTGGAACACTTAATGTAGGATTGTGTGAGTGGACAAATTTCCCATTTCTTTGTTCTATGACATAAATGTGGTCTTTAAGGGACGATGTGACAAAATTATGGACTCAATTTGGTCAAAATGTAACTACTTTTTATGATCGTGTGTCATGGAAATCATAACGGGCAGTGCAACCTTCAGGATACTTTTGAAAAAAGTATGTTAAGTCTATTTTAATTGTTCTAAATAGACCTAATCAAATAAAAAAATATATCATTACAATCATGTAGGGTGTTTAATTTTTGTCCAAGTGTACAAACTATTAATAGATATTACTAGATATGAAGAAAGCAAGTGTCAATTAGATTTTTGACCCCCACAACATAATAATAGCAGAGATTTATATAGCGCCTTATGCTATTGGCCTCTAAGCGCTTTCACAATGGTCGCTGATCACTGTGGCCCAACCATACCATAAACCATTTAGCATCATTTCCCTTATCAGCAAACATACATCGAGATAACCCTCGCAGCCGGGATCAGCTTCCCAAATATCGCAGGGGTAAATCGAGACGACGCAAGCGTTATTTCTTGTTTTCCCCCCCGTTCCAGACTGGAAATTAACAATATCTGAATCTCACAGGGCTCGATTGCACGCCTATACGCATGGATGAGCATACACTGAATTCGTGCGCTTACCTGATTGAGCTATCTTGTCCCGCATCTGGGGCCTATGTTATCATACAAATGCCTGGTTGATGCCTACAATTGGCAAAGAAAACCAAGATCCCTATTTTTTTGTTGGGGGAAAACTTGAAATTTTCACCAAAAGACCTGTCTAGTAGAAGACCAGCCTGTAGATCCCCTGACCAAACTCTGGAGACAAAGATTTTGAAGGCGTCTTGGGGGTCCCTGATCGATGTTGAAGGTTTTTTTTTGGACTTGTGCGTTGCCGCTTCAATGTTTGGTTTTTTGTTCCTGCATTTTGGGGAAGGGGCAAACAAAGTTTAACATAGGGGTAAAACTTGAGAAAAAAAAAAACGGTTCAATTGAATTAATATGCTTTCAAATTACTCGCCTTATCATACGGACTCCAAAAAATGTATAGTTTGTTATGATCCCGACTTCAAATGAGGACGCATGGCCAAAACCTGTCCAAAGGTCAAGCACTTTTCAGTCAAGGTCAATGGTAATATACCCGATTTTAAAGATTTAGGTCCTAATTATATGTTTTTGTGCATGACAAATTCAATTTTGCAACTTTTTAATAGTTCAAATGTTAGTCTTGTGACCGTGAAATGCAAAATGACGGCTATTTTTTGTAAGCAGTTATGGTAATCCTCCGGGGAAAAAAATGTTCTTTGGTGCAGGATCCAGACATAAGACTTTTTTGTAAGTTCGAATATTGTCCTGCGAATAGGATGGATAGAATGGGTGGAAGGAAGAACAAGGGGGATCCGTTCACAGTTAACCAACACGGTCAGTGTTCTTGAGTGCAGTAGTTCTGTCAATGCGGCATTCTTTGGTTGGCGGTTTTTGGGTGATTCTGGGCGGGTATCACGGTCTTCAAAGAACTTGTGGATTTCATCATTATGCTTTGGCAAAATCATCATCTTTGGAACAGATACGTTTCGAACGGAGGAGTTGGATAGGGATTGAGGTTTTTTGCATGCAGGTGGGTGGCTGAAGGAGTACAACAAATAGTTGTGGGAGTCTGTTGGCTTAAAATAGATATCGGATCTGATAGTATCAGCATGGATAAGAGTTTGAGATCCAAGCAATGGGACGGACACTTTGGGATACTGTGTATTATTTCAAAGCTGGGTGGAAGGTAGAGACAGTATCAATACAACCCTAAGTTCTTCGAGACTAAGTAGCCTGCAACACCAAGAATGTCTCGATGTAGCGTTTGTACAGCAGGGGCATTTTTACCACCAAGATGATTGAACAAGCGGTTTTTCAATATCACCCAAGTGAGACCGGCTATTGCGCAACCCATTTTGGTTCCCATGGCAACACCTTTGACCTGGCAAAAGAATCGAGTTGTTAAAGTGAAATGTATAGTTTGTTGCGAACAAGTTCAGTGAGACGGATAAGGTGGTGGTGGAAATGGTGAGATCTTCACGTTTATCCTGTAGTATCTAGGAGGGCGTTCTGGACTTCGTCATGGAGGAAATTTGATGTATAAAAACTTGAAACATCCTGGTGAACAGAAAACGTTCGTGCTGCGTTAGGAATCTAAAGTCTTCAATTATGCGGAGGATGTGTGGGGAGTCCTGAACGAACGAAGGAAGCGTTTGAACAATTGGAGCAATCACGGAGTCCATAAATTGAGAAATAATGACGATGGGGCAACTGTGGGCTGAAACATGGTCTGCCGGGGGTTTTGGTTTGTGAATCTTAGGTAAATAAAAGTTGGATGGGGGGGGGTCTGAGGGCAAGATTTATAAGGTTTGATGGCAGGTACCAGTACTGCTTTGGATTGATGAGCTTCTTAATGTGCAGAAACAGCAGTCTGATTAGATTCCACAGGATCCTTGTCCATTTCTTTGTAAAGTTCTTATAAGAACACTGGTCTCTCAGCTTCGGCGATATACGGTCTCGACGCCACACACAGACCGCACGACACCCTGTCCTGCTTTTTTATGATAAGATCCTGGTTTTTGCTTTAAAGATTAGGCGCCGCGTTCCTTGTATGTGAGGTTATCAGACCTCCTGGGCTTAGGAGTAAAATGATATCTTAATATATATATATATTATATATATATTATATATATATATATATATATAGCGCGTAAGAGGTGCTCCTAACCGTAGCTGTTTGGGTCCCTGTCATCATAGTACTATATTCGTGAAAAGGTCAGACAGTCGAACGTAGCACTATAATACCATTGTTTTTTCACTAAGCTTCGGTCAATTGACCTTCTCAGAGACCTATAACAATAAAAAAGAGATATACAAGTAATGTAAACTTAAAATTATGATTACAATCCATATATCACCCAACACCCGTTTTTAAATCTAATATGCACTCAATACCTCATATAATACACATACCTTATTAAAACATAAAGATAATTTTAATTACTAAGTTCTGAATTCAGATAATTTTGGTATCAACTGTAAGCACACAGGCCCCCTGGAGCAGCCCCAATTCAGACACATTCATATAATATAGAAATCTACAAATGGTATATTAGGGAGAACATTGAATAATTCATTAGCTTATAATGAGCTCTTATAGTTTTATTTAAATTAATTAATATTTATCCCCTTTGTTATTCTGTGGATTACCCTTCATTGCATAACTTAATATTTCCTATCCTTTGACGAATAAACCGCAATTCTAAAGGAAACTTAGGGAGACAGTAAATTCTCCCTCCCTAACGTATTCAGTAGTACATAACAATATCAGTGGTCTCCCAAAGGTGCGATACAGTATGGTTATATATATCTATATATATATGCTTTCACAAACCATGTAAAAATATCAATTCAGAAAAAGCTTTAGGGCCACATTTTCAAATGTGTCATTGTCTCTCATTAAATTAATCTGTTGTAGGTAAGCTGCTCCAATTGTCTTACTTGTGCATCAAAGACAAAGCATAATGCCAATCAGATGGAAAGCATCTTCTTGATTTATATTAGGTATCTTGTGTTATATATTGAGAAAGCTAAAGCTAAATAGCTAGAGCACAGTCTCACAACACATGACCTCAAGTTTTACATTTTAAATGCTTATAGACCAACCTTGGTGTGGTGCTCAGCATTATACATAGACTGTGTGTACTTTCTACCATCTATGATAAACAAATTTTCTCTTGTTCAATAGGTTTGGGCAATTTATTTTTTGTGGTGCTGTGGGCACCCTGTAATGTGATCCCTGATGTGAACATTGTGACATTTTTATGCAATTGTTTAAATTGTTTGGTATCTGTTTCATTGCCATTTTCATTTATTTATTTGCCTTTGTTCTTATGTATGCCTGTTTTTGTTTAACCTCAAGAATACAATGTTGCGTCAAATTATTACAATTTGAAAATCCAGTGACAATTCATGTGAGGCATGTGTAATATGTCACAAGCCTTATGGAAGTGTATACATGTAAGAAGCATAAAGACACCATATGCACAAAAAGATTTGACCGGGTCTAATGTAAAGTTGTGACCTGGTCTATTGTAATTTAGAGTCCCCACCAGAAAAACATTTCCTTTGTATTGACATGCGGGTTTTTGTATTTATTTTGTAATTTGTAAATGTAAATTACTGGCAATTTTGGACAACTAATTTTGACTTAGAACCAGGTTCCTAACTCTAAGCCTGGTCCTAACTTTTTGTGCATAGGGTAATAATACTTTAACCTCTTAAATCTTTAAACCTGGTCTTAAGTGACAGGAGGAGATATTCTTTTGAGGTACAAATTTATTCTCTCAAATGCACTTGATCGATGTAGACCACCTACCGAGAACGTTTCGAAGGTTATTGGGCAAAAAAGCACGAAAGAAAACCGCAAACCTTGTTTTGAAATGCCTGACTATCGGAATTGTCCCCATAGACACCGTGCTTTGAGTTTCTGCGTGGCCCCACGACAGAAAGAAAGTACTAAATCATCATCTATTACATAAAGACGGCCGTGTATCGGTTATTCATTTCAGGTTTGGTCTAATACATTGGAAAAGCATTCAAAAATATGACAAAAACCCAGGTTCGAAAAAATTGGGGGGAGCTTCTTTCTGGAAATCTCCTCAGTCTCTTTCATAACCATTTTGTAAGACAAATCAATTGTTTTATTAGAATAGTCATCTTCGATTTAGCTTGTGCTGACTGAGATGCATTATATCTTCATAATTGTCAAGTGAGGTTTTTTATGAAAGGAACAGGCTATGTTCCCAATCTCCACAGCCAGCTCAGCGTCCTTGGCGCAGACATGTACGTTATATACCTAATGGGATTCCGGAATGATTGATATAAGGGACGGGAAATATGCCTGAGACATTGATTTTAAGGTACAAATATTTTGAATGAGTGAAATATAACTGCATTGAATGTAACTTCAGAGGACTTCAAAGGATAGTTTGATGTGCTGTTTGATTACAAGATTAGTCAACCCAAGTCAATTCCAAACAAGATGAACTAGCTCTTTCCTAACCCTCGTATACAAGCTTTTTTTGTAACACGGTTTTTACCAAGGGGGGGGGTGGGGTGGTACCACCCCGCTCGAGCATTACGTTATAAAGACCCGATGCTTATGTTTGATACCAGTGGATAGAGCTATGGTCCTCCTCTTCCATTTGATACCAAATAAGTACCAACATACCTAGTATGGCGTCCGTGGCTGACAATGAGTCATCAAGTCCGCGAGTTCGCAAAATTGGCATTTTTCACAGAAAATAGGCGAACATCCAATTTTGCGCTAAAAAACGTAGGATATCCGCTCTTTCATGCGGTTGGTTTGAAAGCGCTTAATGATGGCATTTGGCTAGTTTTATAAACATAGTTTTAGAGCCATTACTGTGCATAATATTTGCAAAATGCAACATAAAAGATCCTTGGGGGGGCAACACCCCCTACCATTTGACTTTGACGGCATACCCTAACCCGTTGAAGGTGCTACTTTAGCATTTTTCGCTAAAATACAGAAAAGGATGAGAAAATGACTACCTAGAAGCTTTTACGAAGTTTTTTAGCACTTGCGCACAGAGCGAAGTACTTGGTAAGACGAGGGTTAATGTAGTGAAAATCTCAGTGCAGAACGAAATTTTATTGCACATACAGATGAAAAGATGAGACTCAAAATACAATTATAAGTCACAGAATTCTGTGGAATAGGTATTATACCATTCATCCCAGGCTAGCTATGTGCTTAAAGGGGGATGGCCCGATTTAAGGATATGAAGGTTTCATCTATAGATTGACCTCCACTCCAAAACCACATCTCTAAAGTTTCGCGCCGATATTTCAAATCCGTTTGATGCGAGAGCTAAATACATGATTTTGTAAGCCCCATAGAGTACTCTGCAAAAATTAATATTGGTCGACCAAATGGGACACAATTTCGCTCGTGACTTCCAACCAACATCCTTATCCCTAAGATTTCACATGGTTAAATGAGAAAAATGTAGCATTCTTCTGATGCCAAAATGTTGACCACTTCCGGTAAAATCTGGGGGACGGGGCTATTAGCGATCGTGCCCTGGACCTTTACCTTTTTCACAGCTGTTTGGGACCCATACCAATTGTCTCTTATTTTTAGAACAAATTAGACAGTTGCTACACAATTTTGACAACTGATATACGTGAGAGCTTGTCAAGAGCTATTATTTCTTCAAAAATCATAAATCCATTGTGGAAAACTGCCATATTAGGCCTACAAAGGTCATGATTTGGTTATAGCACCCTCTATATGCCCATAGTTTTGATGATTGAGACATGGAGGGACTGAGGGAGAAGTTTTTTGATTTTGGCAACAATCCCTACAAATGTTTTCTCGGACCGGGGTAAAATTTGATGAGCCGAGATTTCAGTAGAAACTCAATAATGATTCATTAAGAAAGAGGTTCCATAACCATATAGCTGAGTGATCATTTTCACAATAATGCCTCCATATATGGTGTGTTCTTACCAATTAGCTAAGTAACAGTGGAGTTCTGGCCCTACTTCATACCCATCTGATTCGCTGAACATTGACTCCTTAATCCATCAGGGTGAAAACAAATCTCATATACCATTATAAAGGCAATGTAAGCTATTAAAGCTGAATAATGTAGGCATAAATATATCAAAACAAACTGTGATCATGAAAGGAGAAACTATTATCTTGCCAAAGACAAAGCATAATGCCAATCAGATGGAAACAATCCTTCCTTATTATAATTAGGGATTCTTGTGTTATAATGAGGAAAGCTAAAAGCTAAAAGATAGAGCCACAGTCTTATCACAAAACATGACTTCCAAATTCTTACATTTAGTAATGGCTTATAGGACCAACCCTGGGGTGTGGGTCAGCATTACATAGACTGTGTATTCTCTAAACTATGATTAAACAAATTCTCTTGTTCAAATAGGGTTGGGCAAATTTATTTTGGGGTGCTCCCTGAATTGTGATCCTGATTGTGACATTGTGACATTTTATGCATTGTTAATTGTTTGGATCTGTTCCTTGCCATTCTCATTTATTTAATGCCTTTTTCTTATGTTATGGCTGTCTCTTTTAACTCAAGAACAAGGTTGCGTGCAAATTATTACCAATTGAAAATTCGCAAGTGACAATCCTGTGAGGCTGTGTAATATGGCAAAGGGCATTAGGGAAAGGGTATACAATGTAGCATAAAAAGATACCATATGCACAAAAGAGTGACCGGTCTAAAGTTGGACTGGTATAAGTGTATTTAGTCCCACCAGAAAAGACTATTTCCTTTGTATTGACTGCGGTATTATGTATTTATTTTTAATTTGTATGAAATTCCTGGCAAATTTTGGACAACAATTTTACTTAGACAGGTCTCTAAACTCTAACTGAGTCTAACTTTTTGTGATACGGGTAATATTACTTTAACCTTCGGGAAACTTTACACCTGGTCGTAAAGTGACAGGAGGAGATTCTTTGAGATACAAATTTCTCTCAAAATGCACTTGATCGGATGTAGACAACCTACGAGAACGTTTCGAAGGTTTATTGGGCAAACAAGCACGAAAGAAAACCGCACAACTTGTTTTGAACTTGCCTGACATCGTAATTGTCCCCATGAAACACCGTGCTTTGAGTTTCTGGCGTGCACGGACAGAAAGTACTAAATCATCATCTTATTACATAAGACGGCGTATTCGGCGTATTCCTCAGGTGGGTCTAATACATGGAAAAGCATTCCAAATTATGCAAACAACCAGGTTCGAAATAAAAATTGGGGGCGTTCTTCTGGAAATCTCCTCTGTCTCTTTAACATAACTAGTTTGTACGACAAATCAAGTTTTGTTCTTAGAATGTCATCTCGAAGCCTGTGCTGAGATTGCTTATATCTTCAATATTGTCAAGTGATGGGTTTTATGAAAGAGACATGATTATGTCCCAATCTCCACAGACAGCTCAGTGTCCTTGGCAGCATGTAGGTTATATACCTAAATGGATTACTGAATATTGATAATAAGACGGACTATGCCTAGACAGTGATTTTAAAGGTACATACTTTTTGGAATTGAGGTGAAATATAAATGCATTAATGTAAGCATTCCTAGCACTCAAAGGATACGTCTGCATGTGCTGCTTTTAATTAACGCTAGTCAACACCAGCAAATTCAAACACAGATGATACGAGCTCTTCACGTTAACCATCGTCTACCAAGCCTTTTTTGTAACACGGTTACAAGTGGGGGGGGGTGGTTGGTTACCACCCCTCTCGGGAATTCGTTATAAGCACACGATGCTTATGATTGTGATACCAGTGGATTAGCGATATGGTCTCTTTGCCATTGATACCATAAATAATCACCAACATACCTAGTATGGGTGGAACAAATGAGTCTCATTCAAGTCGCCGCGAGTCGGCAAATGTGGCCTTTCTACACGGAAAATAGGCGACAAATCCAATTTTGCGCTAAAAAAAGTAGAATCCGATTTTCATGCGGTTTCAAGCTCTTAATGATGGCATTTGGATAGTTTTACATAAACATAGGTTAGAGCCATACTGTGCATAATATTTTAAAACATGCACCAAAAATATCCTTGGGGGGGCAACACCCCCTTACCTGGGACTTTGACGGCAACCACTAACCCCGGTGAAGGTGCTACCCTTAGCATTTTGTCGCTAAAATTACCAGAAAAGGGAGAAAATCGATACATAGAAGTTTACGAGAAGTTTTCGCACTTTAGGGCACCGGGGCGAAGTTCATTGGTAAGACGAGGGTTAATGTAGTGAAATATCAGGCAGCATAACTAAAATTTTATTGCAGCACTACTATGAAAAAGATGAGGGAATCAAACTACAATTATAAGTCACAGAATATGAATCGGTCTTATACATTCATCCAGGCTAGCTATGTGCCTTAAGGGGGATGGCCCGATAAGGATATGAATTTTTTATCGTATAGATTGACCTTCACCTTAAAACCCATCTATAAAGTTTGCGCCGACTTTCAATCGTTTTGATGCGAGAGCTAAATACATGATTTGTAGGCCCCATAGAGTACTCTGCCAAAATTAATATAAAAAAATATGGTCGACCAAAATGGGACACATGCGCTCGTAAACTTCCAAAACCAAACATCCTTTCGCTCTAAGATTTACATGTAAATGAGGAAAAATAGTAGATTTCTTATGATGCCAAAATGTGGACCACTTCGGTAAATTCTGGGGACGGGGCTATTAGCGATCGGGCATGACCTTAACTTGCACACTGTTTGTTGACCCAATACAATTGTCTCTTATTTTTAGATACAAATGTTAGAGGAAGAGCGGCACAGTTTTGACAATGATATAAGTAGAGACTTGCAAAGAGCTATTATTTCTTCAAATCAGAAAAATCCATTGTGGAAAATTGCCATATAGGCATACAAAGGTCATGATTTGGTTTAGCACCTCTTATGCCCATAGTTTTGATGATTTGAGACAATTGAGGACGGGGGAGAAGTTTTTGGATTTGTGGCAACGGGAATCCCCCCCCCCACAAGTTGTCTCGGGACCGGGGTACAAATTTGATTGATCGCGGATTCAGTAGAAACTCAAGTAGTGATCATTAAAGAAAGAGGTTCCATAACCAGATAGCTGAGTGATCATTTACAAGAAGCCTCCATATATGGTGTGTTCTTTACCATATATGGTAAGAAAGGTAGGATGTGCTGCATACTTTCATACCACATATGATTCGCTGAAATTGAAAAATCCTTAATCCCAGCGGGTGAAACACAAAATGCTATACAAATTATAAGGCCATGTAAGCTATTAACGCTGAAAATGTAGTCATAAAAATATAGCAAAACAACTGTGTCTGAAAAGAGACTAATCTTGCAAAATAAAAAAATAATCTTGCCGTTTTAATACGGAACCATTGGAAACATCTCTCAGTTCGAGAGCTTCATCATGGTCTGTGGATGTTAAATCTGTAGAAATTTGGATGTTAATGACAAAGGAAGACCATTTAAGAAGCTTTCAAGTACATTTCAATGGTGTGGCATTTTGAGTAACACAATGCGTTAAAACTACGCTTGTTTGAAAATAAGTCAATGCGCGGAAACGTACAAATACGTTACTATGTGAATTCGGCAACTACTATCGTGACTACAGCTGCATGTCGCATTGTTACACTTGTCGGGACGTTCTTTGATACCTTAGCCACTTATATTACCATTGTCCAAGCATAAACTATGCCATTCAATTGCAAGGTGACTTCTATACCTCAGAAACTCACCACATAAACAAATTGTGTAGTGCGCCTCGAGCAGCACCGTAACGGGAATCCATAACTTCACTCTGCTACAATTGACTCCTACAATGTTGGTTTTACTATTTGCAGCCAAAATTCCGCCGTGTATTTTTTTTTGCAAACCCCCTACTTGCCTCAGCTACTCAATCTGACGTCGCATGACAAGACCAGGAAACCTCTGGTTCAGGTATGTGATCTTTATTTCAAGGTTTTGAGCAGATTTGGCGTCAATTTGGTTGCCGCATTCTCATGGAAATGACTATGCTACATGTGTGACGCTAAGTGACCAACCATGCTTCTCCCCTTCAGATAAACTACCCCCGGCCATTTTTTCCACTTCTGATTAGGTTTTTCACCGTGCTATAAGGGTCTTCTAGCGATTTCGACTCCTACAAACAATTTCAGCCAAATCTGTGGGGTGAATTGGTCATACATTTTTCCCAAGTCCAGGGCCACGTACGGCCTGGGGGGACTTAATATGAGGTAGCTATGATAAGTGGTGGCTGTGGGCCCCGTAAAGCCATGGGTATTATAGTTTTTAGAGGTAGCATTTATATAGTAATATATAATAAAGTGATATCATAATAAGTGTGGTACACCTGGGCCGTAGGGGGGGTAGTGCAAAATCTGAGAGTTGGACGGGGGTTACCGCGGGTCCCTGATTCATGAGGGTATTACCTCTCCTCCATCCTGACGGCAGCTTAGGACACAAAGGTTAACACACTTAGGCCCCTGGCCTTCGTGCTGTGGCATACCATTACGGCCCCACAGCACCGTTAGCCGACGGTTCCCGGCCGTAAGCCGTAGAGGACGTGTGCCGTCACTGGCCTACGGGGGCCATGGACCGCGCGGTGGCCCCCGTCAAAGGCGGCACGCCCGGGGTCAGGGTGCCGTGGCAGATCCAAGGGGTAGACCTACAGTAAGGTTGGTATAAGGGGATTAGGCTCTCTCTCCACTAGGCGGCAAAGCGTATACCCATATCCAATGCTCTCCCCTTCGTTTACTTTTGTACTTTCAGCTCAAGACTATGGCCGAGAAAGCAGCGGCGAAACTTACCCCCACAGCCTGGGAATCCTGCCACAAATTCATGCCAAGGGAGGAAGAGCACGAATTCTGCATCCTGTGCCTTACCTGCCGCCGGGAGGACCCATGCATCCTTGAAACTCGACTGGTCAAGGGGAGGCCATGGGAGGGAGAGATTGTGAACTGTCGGGAAGCAGAACGTTCTCGTCGGGAAGCAGAGAGGGAAGAAGAAGAGGTCCAGCTCAAGAGGAGCCCAGCCGGGGGGGGGGGAGAAATTCATATTGAAAAGTGACGGGGATGTGCGCGATTGACTTAAAAGTAGGGGCATTCGCTGAGGAACGTTAAGGAAAAAAAGGGGTCATTGGTGAGGGGGATGCAAAACGGGGTCAATCACTGAGCTTCTCACATTTGTGAAAAAAGGGGGTCCTTCGCGGGCAAATCTAACCATCAAACCCGTTTATATGGTTATAAACATTAAAAGGTGTTTTGTGAGAGCATGAAAAGAAATAAGGGGGTCATTTCAGGGAAATTTGATAAAAATGGGAGGCATCAATGGAGCGTAAAGGAAAAAAGGGGGGTCTTTCAGTGACAGGTGAATAAAAAAAGGGGGTCTTTCATTGACAGCAGGTTTTAAAAGGGGTCTTTCATTGACAACAGGTTTAAAAAAAGGGGGTTCAAGGCCGCACATCCCCGTCACCTATTTTTAGGGAGTGCCCCTCCGGGTTGCCCAGTGCCACCGCCAGTGCAAAGGGAAAGACCTCAAGGTGCCAGCCGGGACTCCATAGAAAACCAGATCAGATCCCCCAGCAAAGGACCCCACGCAGATGAACCTGACAAAATGGACTCAGCGGCAGCAATTGCCATACTCGCGTGTCGGAGGCATTTAAAGGAGCCCTTCTGTCTCCATGCTTAGTTTCCGTGGTCCCGAAGGACCGCCTCAGCACCCTAGGGAGTCGTCTCCAAAAGGGGCGTGTTTCAGCATCCAGATTTCATCATCAAGAGGAACGCAACGGGAGGCCTTAGTGGAGCCGGCACACCGCCTTCTCGGGACAGCTGGAGGGGCACCAAGTCCGACCGAGCCACCCATAGGAGCTGTAGCCCTGGGAGGCGTGAAGAAGCGGATTGAGAAGGGCCGCGGGAAGCTGGGCCTAGGGTCCAGGACCACAGGAGCGCGAGGACGGAGGGTTCACCGGAGCCCAAGTGAAGGAGGGGTGCCCGACACGAGGCAGCGAGAGACCAGCCGGCAGCAGGAGCAGTGCAGAAGTCACACCGGACAGCGCGAACAGGGCCATAGGAACTGCAGGGGCCACTACGATTCCAGCCCTGTGCCATCCCAGTAGCCGCACACTACGGACCCAGGCGTCACAGAGCCGCAGCAGGTCCAGTCGGACGGGAGTGGGGCCAGCCTCAGGACACACTGCACCCCATGCCATGAGGCTCCAGGGCACCCAAAACACCTCCCTGCGACACCACAGTCCCAACTATGGATCAAGTGAATACTGAAGCGGGAGTAAATCCCGTCTTAAACACACGCCGAGCGTGCGCAGCCATAGGGACAGGGATTAGATCCAGGACTACCCTGGCCACACTCGCTAGGTCTTGAACCCACCCTCACTCTAACAGACATCGAGAAGAGCCTTCACCACGCAACCACCTGGCCAGGAGGATAGGAGATCGCACGACGGGGACTTGCGTAAGAGAGCGCCATGAGGGTTCTCCTCAACGACAAGGGTCAAGGAGCCGAAGCCGAAGTGGGGCCAGGGAGGCAAGAGAGTACACCGGTGCAAAGCAAAACAGTCAACACGCTGGGATCGGAGGTTCAACCCATGACCAGAGCGGGCGGTAACTGAGCCAGGACGGGCTTTATTCACCACTCGACATTCGCTCATGTACCGGGGACAAAGCCTTCATTCAGTGCTATACCCAGTGAGAAGAGTCTTAAATTGTATACGATCCTCATGGGCAAACAGTGCAATTCCTACAATAACGTAGTGATATGACAGGAATCTGGGCTTTTGGATATCACCGAGCACATGTGTTTGCAGCATTTTGTTAGACGATTGAGTGACTTTTTTGAAACACCATTAATAGGAAGGTTTGCAATATCCAAGCGACGGCCAGGATTAGTGATCGACAATGTTACACAGGATCAAGTATATGAACCTACGAATATGGTAGATATTGCGAATTTGCAGTTTATGGAAGGCTTAGGTTGGTGACATGTTCTGAAAGATTCATATTGGACGTTCAAAGACAACACCCAGATACGGATACTGGAGATTTTGGGATGATAAAATCACCAAGGGGAAGATTGATACAGCCAAAACGATGTTGGTGTTTTGTAGATGAAAAAATAAACAAACTCTTGTCTTGTGTGGAGTTTGAGTTTGTTTTTTAATCTACAAGATTTGTCATTGACACAGTGAGCAAGTTTGAAAATTGCACAAGTGGCCATCACCCTGAACAGCAGGTCAACTTCAGCAAAACTGAATTGTCATCAGAATAAGTGGTATTCAAATTAGGCTGACGGAGGAAATACAGCCAATAGCAATGAGTGTAATAAAGCACAAAACCCCAAAGGGCCTACAAAAGAACCTGGGTACATCCATTACTTGAATGGTTATGGTGTCAGAGTAAACTCCTGAAAGGGAGACCACGGCAGGATCTATTCTCCAAATAGGTCTTGAACCATGTTTGTGCAGTGCCAGTAATACAAAATTTATGATCAAGAGTATGAAGGAGTATGTGGAATCAAAAGTGTCAAATGCGCATGAGGCCTAACTGGAAAGGAAGAAGATTGCTTTGGTGTGTCGCGAGCACGAGGGAATCATTCTGACAAAGGATAATGCAGCTCAGTGTTGCTATGTTGTATAGCCTTATAGGGCGCTTGCAGGAGGTCATAGGTTATCTTGGCCAGACCTGCTCCAGAACAACCTAAGCATACAAAGTACAAAGAAACTCTCCTGCAGAAATAACTGAAAAAATACCTGAAATGTTCAGGTGAAGCACCGGTTGCAGGATGGGATCCTCTCATGTTGTTTGATCTGGAGGGCA
Source organism: Ophioderma brevispina (assembly GCA_023653785.1). Taxonomy (NCBI): domain Eukaryota; kingdom Metazoa; phylum Echinodermata; class Ophiuroidea; order Amphilepidida; family Ophiodermatidae; genus Ophioderma; species Ophioderma brevispina. The sequence goes on along the minus strand of JAMKCH010013390.1, from coordinate 5,620 downwards.
AACAAAAATCCATTCACATAATTTAGCTCTGTGCAAGGGCCCTAAGGGCAGATTGCATAGGTTCAGCAAAATTATGATGGATTAATATGAGTAGCACACCCCTTTTCAATTAATTTGAGAAATATTGACAAGTTAGCGACTGGGCTATAATTCTTAAGCTCCTTCTTATCGAGAGAGTGCTTTCTTTAAAACGGTGTTATATTGCACATCGAAGATCATTAGGAAAATTCTCGTATTCAATTAACATTTTTACAATACAAACCAACACACTGTTTGAAAGTCTCATTTATTATGACAAAACCAGAATAAAAATTTATCGCGGGCGACACGCCTTTGACAACTGATTTGGATTATATAGCCCACTACTACATCACTTGTCATTTTACGAATTTCATTGCGGGCAAAATAATTTTTAAAAACTAGTTTTCCATGTCTTCTTATGGAGAATGGGCATCTAGAGGGCGCTATAACATACAATCATTACCTTTCTAAGAGGCCTATTTGGCAGATTCCCGCCATGGATTTGTCTGTTTTTACAGGTTCAAGGCCCTTGTGTCCCTACCTATATCAGTTGTCACAATTGTGTTGCCATTGCCTTAAAATTGCTCTAGAAATAAAAGGGACAATTTGCCTGGGTCAAACCGCTGTGAATACGGATTACGTCCGGAAAAATAATGTTTGTTTGAACCACCATGTTTGTGACACGTCTCAAGCACACAAATTGTTTTGGACGCTTTGTATAATCTAACAAGTCTTTTTCAGTAACCTGATTGAACCGGTTAACTTAAGAACATCAGTAGACACAACTGATACATTACTTACACCCTTCTCCCAGCCCGTCCTGAGGCGCCATAAGCGCATCCCCGTGCTCCAGACCCATGATAGATATGGATGACCTACAAGATGGCCGCCCCATCGCATCCTTCACCCACTCTGCCCCTACTCTGCACAGATGTCGGAGTCCATTCCCGAGCTGACGCTGCTACGAGACAATCCTTGTGGGCCGGGAACCCGGGGACTCTCTGGGCCCAAAACGCCATCACCTGTCACCAAAATTCGCGGCCTAGGAGACCATACGCTAAGACGCAGGAGAAGACCTTACATCAGAAAAGGATCACGGCAATCAACCCCTCCATTAACGCTTTCCCCAAAGGGAAAGTTTTTCTTGTCCGTTTGTCTTGTCTTTTTTATGTGACATTATCTTATATTTTGCATAAATTGTAAACTTAAAAAGAGGTCCCCCCCCATCCACTGCACCTTCACGCCTGCTTTAGCAGTGACCTCGATCTTCACATTCACAGTTTCACTTTATTTTCTATTATGCAATGCTTGTTAATATTTGCTGTTTGTACATTACTTTATCATATTGAAATGTATTACTCTGTAATTGCATTTTGCTTGTCGTGTACGCTGTGATATGAATTCAATAAAATTGATTGATTGATTGAAGGTCGGCCCTGGTCTGCAGCGTCCCTTCTGAGCGAAAATGCCTGTGGATTTCCCGAGGAGGACACCATATGAGGAGCTTAGTCCTTGCCCCAGTGCTTCCAGGAAATAGGCCGCCTCACCCACTTATTCCTCTCACCAAGACTCTCCAGAGATACGCCTGTGATCTACTAAAATGCCATAAAAAGGGAGACCAGTTCTCTTCATCTTCTTGTGAATACGTCCTTCCAGCAGCGCCTTTATGAAACAGAGTTCTTCCAACGCCCCTATCCCTGGAGGCTACTGGAGGCAGACGAAGTTTGGATGCTTCCTCCTGTGCGGTCCTGGACAAGGCTCCCCCGCTTCGAGTTTAAGCCGGACAGCATCATCTAAGTCGGCCGCACCACACAGGTGCGCCCTGGAATGAGGCCGAGAATGGAAACTTGGAGATCGTGGAATACCTGGCCTCGAGACGGTCCTGAGAGTTCATGCACCACTCTATAAACATTCGCTCACCTATTAATTGGACTTTGGCCCCTGCCCCTCCATGACGGAGGAGCCCTTCCTCACCCTCAAGACCTGGAGCACATCTCCGTGAGCACTTCGCCCGACTCGCCCACTGCTTGGCCTATCACCACTTCACAGCAGTCGTTCCGCAATGCCGCCCTCCGTATGAGACACGCTTTCACATTCTGTCCAAGTTCAGCCCCAAGAGGGACCGAATGTCATTCACCCCGGGCGGTATTCTAATCCCGGCTCCCGGCATCTAAGCCAACCACAGACCCCTCCAAGACGAGCTGGGGAGCCCACAGGGAAGGCGTGATTGGCAGGGTCTTGGAACCCGGCCATTGCGAACATCACATCAACCTCCCTGATCTATGGGCAGTAGACCTGGCACTACATGTCGTCCTCTGCCCAGGGCAAGGACCATACGATCACCATACCTGCAACACCCTATGGTAGTGACCTACATAAACAAGCAAGGAGGTACCCGCAGCCCTACCCTATGCTACAATAGTAAACTGCTCACGCTGATATGGTGCCAGTGCACAGATGGCTACAGGCCAGTCCATGTCCTGGGAGCAGACACCATTCTGGTCGGCTTGCCAGTCGCAACGGGGGACAACCAACCAGGCCCCGACCAGTCAGGGGCTTATCGGTGGAATGGCACATCACAGCCGACGGTGGGCAAGGCGGTCTAACAGCCTCGAGTCGGCCTCCTAATTCGACCCATTTCGCAGCAGCGGGGAACAACCAGCCTCCCGACATACTGTTCTTTTGGAGCCCAACCAGAGCGTTCTCCATGGACACATGACGATCAGCTGGCCAGGATCTCGGCTTATGTGTTTCGATAGCGTGATACCCAGGGTGCTGGAGCAAAGCTCTCGAGATCCAGCTGTTCACATGCTTCTAATAGCCCCACATTGGCCCAGACAGACTGGTTCCCAAAGTTAACTCACTCTCTGGTAGCGAATCCGTTTACCTCCATGATGAGAGACCCTTGATGACCGGACAAGACCCAAGTTTCTTCTAGCGACGATTCAGACCTGTCCGCCTGACTGTTTGGCAACTTTTCATCAGATCCTATACGGTGCCGGCCTTTCTGAGGAGGCTGCCGTCCTGGCAGGAAAGGCACGGCATCCTTAAACGAGAAAGACTTTACAATGTCTGCATCAGGACCGTCTCCAACATGCGTGCCAGGACAACCAAAATCAATCCTTATAAAGCCTCTGTGGGAAATGTAGCGGAGTTCCTCACATGGGTCTTCCAGCAACAAGGGGCCAGCGCACGCTTCGTGAGAGCCTGCTGGTGGGTCCATAGCTTCCGTCCACCACGGCTTCTCAGGGGGATCTACCGTTGATTCACCATCTGAAAGACAGAAGGGAATGTCCTCCCAAAAAAATTGTTTTCCTGCATGGGACCAGAACGGGCCCTACGCCTTCTGCGGAGGCCCGTTGAACCTCTGGACCACGCTAGCGTGAAGACTTACCAGGAAGACAGTGTTCCTGACTGCTGCCAGCCTCGGGGAGAAGAGTAGGCGATGTCCACGCCCTTTCAAAAGCGAGGCACGTGGTCTTCTCCAGGGGAGCAGTGCATCTTCTTCCCAGAGACGGAGACAAGCCAAGAAGGAGTCTGCCAGCTTTACGCCCAAGCACATTGGTTTTTTTTTACCCGACCTCAGGAACGCCGGTCAAGACAAGGATGAAGGCGCCTGGTGCCCGTGCGTGTTTTAAAGGTCTATCTTCATAGACCAAGCCTTACAGAGGGGAGGTAGCCAACATCTTCCTTACGACAGTCAAGCCAATGAAGGCAGCCTCCAAACAGACTATATCCCGATGGATCATCTCCGTCATTAAAGATAGCTTAGATAGGGAAGAGTCTGCCTGAGTAGAGACCAACGTGCGAGGCCACGACGTGCGTGGCTCAGGCTGCATCATGGCCCTATATAGGGTGCCTCACACAGGAAATTTTTTTTTTATGGGGAAAAAAGGCCCAGGGTTTGGTTCCCCAATATACCATCTATACGGACGAATATCAAGGCTGAGGAGATGAGACTCTTTTAGACGATCCGAATATGGGGCAGAAATCTCATGATGAATTAGGTTGCCACGTCTCGAACGTTTTCAATGGAGTCTGATGAGGCCCTTATTGGACTGTTCATACTGACAGTTCTAAAGGGGGAACTATAGGTGGTGGAACTCCGTCATATTTTTTTAGGATGCAGTAATTTAAAGAGCTCTCTCATAATGCACTTTTACAGTTTGTCTCAGAAAGATATTACAACTATTGGTGACCCATACCTTCAAAAGTAGTATCACATTTGATAAATTTAAAAAGAATCTTAAACCACAATTATTTTTTTTCAATATTTGAATGTAACAGCATCTCGATTGGTTCAGTATTTTAAGAAAAACCGATTATTAACACATTCAATGGACCTTCCAAGTTTTGTAAAAGTGGATACGACAGAACAGGCGAAAAATAATCAATACTTCTTTCTTTTCTTTTTTACTTTATTTCTTTAAAGTCTCAATCTCTGGGGATTGTTATGGTCTGTTTAGTGTCTCACATTGATGTGCTGACATGTCCGTTCATCGAGAACGTTGCCTCGTCCCTCACTATAAGTTCAGTTTTAAATACCTAGCAGGCGTTGTTTGGCCATTTTACAGAAGGTTTTCTGCGTTGGTAGTGTCTGCCTGCTTTAAATACCTTGCAGGCATTGTGTTGAGCCATTGACTGAGGTTATCTGCGTTGGTAGTCTGCTGCTTGGAGAGAATGCCTCCTTTGCATTCTAAAGCATGATAGGGTGAAATTTCGGTCTAAGCGGGTAAATACTGTTTAATCTCCCGATCTGTGGATGTGTATCACATTGGTACGGCTGCAATTGTCTGGATTTAGACGAAGACTTGCCTTCTGATGGCGGCAATGTTCTGTAAAGTTCGGACGGTTCTCCGCCTTCCCCGCGACTCTTGTGCAAATTTTGTGACTGTACCAGTTTTCACGGTATTTCTTCACATTGTTTTAAGATTGTCTCTTGCAGGAGGATTTTCTGTGGAATCTTAATCAAATTCCTGCCTGACCAGAGTATGTTATGACCAGTTTCGGCATATTGAAAAACCCAAAACCGCCCTTTGTATGGGTGACAAATGTTGACCACCTTTTGGTCTTTGCCCTACTTCATATAACCCGAGTATAGATTAAAACACGGAATTTTGAATTTGCACTCAAATCATGCCGTTAATTATTAAATATAAATCCACCATCTTATTGGAATAGATGTCTAATTTGAATAAAAACTGATTGTGAATAATCTTATTGTCCACCTGTTAAAGTATTGATTAAACTTCTAAATTCATTCTATGCAGTGCCACACCCTACTTTTCAACTAACATATTTTCACAGATTGTTTGGTTGTTTTCTAATAAATGTGATTCTTTCTTGTTATTTTTGCCATGTACCGTAATTGTCACGGTAATGTTTATTACTAATAATAAAACGAACAAAATGGCATAGAACTCACAAAATATCAACAGAGGTTCGTTCTTTGGGAATGAAAAAAAGACAGCTTGAACAGATAAACACGATCAATCAGCGGATTTAACATCAAATCTGCATTATTGTGATCAACTTGGAAGTGTCCATTGACATGGGTTACATAATCGCTTAGTTCTTCAAATCTACTGACACGATCGAG